>OVBE01002164.1:935-31946 GCA_900406425.1 Iberis pinnata | reverse complement strand
GTTTTGTTATGATATAGATATTAATATATTCATGGAGAAATATATTTTAAATATTAAGTTGTGCAATTTTATGAGGTAATGAGTGTCTTTTATTTATTGTTTCTTTATTTATATATATTAAATTTTATAATTAATTGAATTAGTATGAACATATCTCGTATAGTCTTGTATGCTAATTTAACTTTTATCGAATAAACAAAATCAAACGGAAAAAGAAGAAGACATCATATTAAAACTAAATACTAAACTGTTTTAGCACTAAAGAAAATTTTAAATTGATTCAAATCACAAAACTTGTAGGCCGTGTTGGTTCGATATTGTTAAAAACAAATTTTTTGAAATACTCGAACCTAAATCCAAAATACTTAAACTCAACACGAAACCGTAAAATACGTAAACGTTTACCTCCTTACTGAAGTATACAAAAATCTAAAAAACTTAATTGAACCCAAACGGGTAACTAAATGCCCAACGCTACAGTTCGAATTCTAGTAATAAGTTTTAATATCTATCTGGATAATTTTTTATTTTGTTCGGGTATCCATTTGAGTATTTCAATTCCTATTAGATTTTTGACAAAAATAAACTTATGAAAAATAAATAATATTGAGTAATTCAAATTTATGTTGTATCATTTGCATAATTAGTAAAAAAATATTATTATTTTTGGTAAAGACCTATTGGTTCAATTATTACGATTCCATTCTAAAATTTTTGGTTTAGTTCGAATTTGGTTTTGGCTATTCGGATTATAAATTAGATAAATCAATTCGAAACGAAATAATTCAGATGGGTTTAATCTTTATATCATTTATTTTTTCCACCCCTAAACTATCCATAACATATGTAACTAATACATTGGATTTTCTTTAATAAATTTTCAATAAAAAATTTAAATATAAAAATGGTAGTACAAACAAGACCTACATCTAGTTTATAGCATTAGAAAGTATAGTTTTATTACATGGTAAACTTTAGATAGTACTATGATAAGAGGTCTCACAACCTAACTCGAATCCTAAATTTGGTCCTTGGTGTGCTTATTATATAAACATTACTAATTCTTATAAACTTGTATCTATAAAATGTAAACATAACAATGCAACATTTTATAACTAAGAATTTTGTTTCTACTACTCAACTTTTGCACCTTTTTTCATAAAGCTCTTAGTAAGTAGAAAATCTTTAATGAAAATAGGCATATGGTGCATAATCGCCATTACGGTCGATAATCTTCCAGTAGAAAACCAAGCCGGCGGGTTTTTCTTCAGCACGATGGACACGGTTTGTTTCGCAAATGTTTCCGCGGGTATCGGCTTTATATTTTGCGACAAAAACACCCTCTCGCGGATAACTTCCTCGTATGGTTTGTATAGTTTAAGTTGAGGTAATGAATTGAAACTAGTTAACCCTGAGTAAGCTATGTTAGATTGAATACCTCCTGGTACAATGTTGATTACATCAATCCCAAATGGCTTAAGTTCCAACCTTAATGTATCGGTAAGAGCATGAAGAGCAGCTTTTGATGCAGTATAAACACCAGCCCATGGTCCTGGTGCCATTATGCTTATACTTCCTATGTTCACAATCTTTCCTTTTTTCTTCATTGCCATGTGAGGTATAACAGCTTGAGTCATCCTCATTGAACCTGCAAATCTTCTACAAAAGTTCAGTTCTTGAAAGAATTTCTCACAACCCAAATCACCGAGTTAAACTCAACCGATTAAAGAGCTTGCTTGAAACTTGAGTCAGGAATTTTAACAAACACATGGTGATCATTAACTAGGGCTGGACAAAAAAAACCAGAACCGAAGAACTGAAATCGAAGAACCGAAAAAAAAACGGTTTTGGTTCCACCCATATTACCCTATAGTTCCTAAGATGAAGAAACATGGGTATCGGGTAGGAACATGAACCGAACTGAAAACCAATGGATATAACCGAATATCCGAACATATATATATTTATATTTTAGGTTAAGTTTAGTCACTTAGCAAATTCTATTATCGGTTACTTTTTTGTTTTATCGGGTATTTTATTCTTTATAACTTTTAATCTTAAACTTTCAGGTATTTTATTCTATTATCGGGTACTTCTCGTTTTATTGGGTATTTTATTCTATTATCGGGTACTTCTCGTCTTAAAATTTCGGGTACTTTATTCTATTATCGGGTACTTCACGTATTATCGGGTATTTTATTCTATTATTGGGTATTTTTCATCTTAAATTTTCGAGTATTCTATTCTAGTACCGGGTATTTCTTTTGTTTTGGCGGATACTTTTTAAAAAATTCGAGTCTGAAATACCTAGATGCGATTAAGAACCGAAAAATTCGGGTAATTTTTGTTTCCTCAAACATAGAACCCGATCCTGATCCGATAAGAACAAACCGAAACCGAACCGAAAATTTGAAAAAATCGATTGGGTATAAAATTTACGAACCGAAGAACCGAAACCATAACCCAGAACCTAATGGTTAATTTGCAAGGAACTTGAGTGAGGAATTTTAACAAACACATGGTGAACATTAACGAATTCAAGAATTGTTTTCAATTACCGAACACATTGGTGTTGAAAGTGTTCTCCATTGCTGAAATCGGAGTCTCAGCGAGAGGTCCAATACATTGAACTCCAGCGTTATTCACAAGAACATCGATTTGGCCAAATTTTTCAATAACTTTCGACATAACTTTACTCACACTTTGCTCAGATTGAACATCAAGCTCTTCAACCAAAAACTTCGAATCTTTCACCAAATCAACCATTTTGCTCTGAGATCGACTTGTGGCCACCACTCTACAACCATTTGCCGAGAATTCTCGAGCTAGTGCGTGACCGATTCCTCCTTGAGAACATCCAGTGATTAGAACCACTGGCATCTCCTCGCTGCTTCCCATTCTTAGACTCTCTTAATGTTTGATTTTGCAGATTTTCTTGAGAGAAAAGAATGTAAGAAAGAAAACTATGATGCTTCTTTTTAAGAGAAATCCAGAATTTAAGGACCGAATTGCAAAATTTACGCGACGCAACAAATGGATGATCAAAGTTTTAGAATATTAGGATTCTTTCCTATAAAATTTCCCACGTGACAAAAAAGTCTCATGAGATTTTTTTTTTTCTTTCTTTTCTAATATTTTACAGTGATTCCCTCGCAAAGTCATAAAAATATATTATAATATCAAAGGTTTAATAATTACAGAAAAAAATTACATTTTGATTGGTTTAGATATCAAATTCATATTTGGTTATTTACATTAAACTCCTCAAAACAAGAAAAAAAGCAGAAAAAAAAAGAAAGAAATAATTAATTGTGTTTCTTTCTTGGTTTTCCTTCGGCTTCCGGTCTTCCGTCTTCCGTTTGGTCTGCTCTCGTCCGTCTCTGGTTTTTTTGTGCTCTTTCAAGGTAGGTTTTTACCTGTCATGGTGACTATAGGGATTAGCCTTGTATGGTACCCATGGGGCGTGCGTCTTGGCTTGCATACTTGTTCCTCAGTTCGGGTTCAGTGGTTCTCATTTCCGCGGTCTCATAGTTTCGTCTTTTTCGTGTTTTGTCTGGTAGTCTCTTTGTTTTAGGAGTCGTGCTTTTGCCTTCCGTCTTTGGTGTTTGGTTTGTTTTTGTTTTCTAAAGTTCGGAAAATTGCTTGTAATTCTTCGTTTGTGTTTTAATAAAGACGACAAAAAAAAAACTAATTGTTTTATATAAATGTGAAAAAGCAATCTATCAACAAAATGCTATCAAGACATTAATGTTGGTAAAGCCCAATCTTTGTTCATAATTTCATTCTTCAAAAACTAATATATATATATATATATATATACCAAACCTTAAAGCTCTTTTATTTTTATTTTCATCTTCTTCATTTTATTTAAAAGGTTTTGCATTCACTTAATGCAAAATTTTCTCATTTTTTGATCTTATTATCTATATCCATTATTTATATTTTAACAAAATATGATTAAATAAGGCTTAGGTTCATGATAATTGATCATTACATTCACTCGACGAGTTATTTCAACTAAAAAAATGAATAATAAAAAATAACAGACCAAAAAACCTTAAATAATGTTATTTTAGGTTTAGATAGTACAAACGTATTTTTGAAATTGATTTTATTTCAAATGCATAAAAATTGAGATAAAGAAAGAAAAAAAAATTCTCTTATCAGAAATATGTTCTACAACATATAATTAAGTGTTATGATAATGTATTATTTCTTACCTGAATTATAGTAAACACACATTTCAAAATATATTTTTATATAAATGTTCTAAAATGCTTTGACGATACTTTTGTCAAAGGCTTAGACAAATTTCTTTTTTTTTTAATAGTAGTCAAAGGCTTAGGAGTAAAATTTCGATAATTTGATATTTAGAATATTATTTATAAGAATATAATTTATATGGTCCTATGACGCAAACAATGACTCAAAACGTCTTCTCAATTAACATTCACATATCTATTTAGTATTTATCATAATCGTTATATTATATAGTATATATCAATATAAATATATAATTGGATATACTCTAACGATGAGGCCAAAGGTTGCTTTACTTCTAAGTTCTAATAACGTCCCTAAACGATTATTTAATTAAAATTTGATAAGATTTAACAATTTTAAATTTTATTATTTGACCTATATATTATCTGCTTTTAAGCACATGGACGTGTCATTGCCATTGGATGGATTCAATTGTACAAGATCAAATGATTTTGTATGTAGATTTATTTTTCCACTTCAAACCATTACAATGACCCGTTTTAGACCTTTACTTAGTAGTTCACGACCATGGATGATGCTACGCCAAGCATACGACAGACGTTTACCAATACTACAATCCAAAAACGATTTGTTTGGGAAATATCGTGATTTAAAAACTTGTGTTACTAAACTTTTGGATCTGTCTAAGATGTGCCAAACCTGTTTTGCTAACAGGCTCTGATTAAACATAGCAAGATCTTTGAAACTGAATCCTCCAGCTGATTCTGGTTCATATAACTTCTCCCAAGCAACCCAATAGATTGGTTTCTTTTCCGCTTTTGTGCTCCACTAAAATTGCATCATAGCACTTGTTAATTTCTTAAGGAGAGTCTTTGGTAGTCTAAAGCATAATACTGCATAAACCGGAAGAGTCATAGCAATAACTTCAACAATATTCCTTTTCCCCTTTGAGATAAGTGTTTGGCATACCAACCTTGAAGTCTATGCTGCAACTTTTCCCTAATATACGCAAGGATATCAATCTTCGAACCACTAAAACATTCCGGAAGGCCTAAGTATGAACCCATTCCACCTTCTTTATGTATTCCCAACCGTCTCTTTATTTTGATCATTAAGTTCCGGAAATAATTTGTTACCAAACATAATCGAAGACTTTTGAAAATTAATTACTTGATCTGAAGCATCACCGTAAACCTTTAGACAATTGATGATTGTATGTAATATTTGATATTTGATTTATTGAAAATGATTAATCAATAAAAATTTACACTAAGATATTGGTTTAAGATTATTCGATTACAAAAATGTCCTTGTGAAAATAACTTAAATGTTGGCCCCTAAACTCTACAATCAACTATTCAACTACTATAATTAAGTGGTTATATGTAGAGACTAGAGTGTACATATATATAAGACCATAATAAATTTAAATAAATTTCATATAAATACATATCTAACAATAATAAAAAACCTTAAATATCCCAAAATATAAATAAAATTTGTAGAAATTCAAAGAAGAGGTGGCCACTCGTGGTGGCAAACCACTTTATAAAATAGCACTTAGAGAATAATCCTACAAATAGACAAAACCATAGAGTTTATATGTCATGTCTCTGTTTCTATCTTCTCCTATTTTATTTATTTATATTTATTTGTAATATTGTATATTTTTAAAAATCCAAACAAAAATCCTATATTTTAATATGTGGATAGAGTGTTAGATGGAAATTCACCAATACATATCATTGAATATGGATCATATGGATAAAAAGCAACCATTATATATGTGAATAACTTTATACTTAATTTCCACCATCAAAGTTTATAAAAAGAACATCAATTTTTTTTGTTTTAAAAAAAAATTCTTATTTACTTATTAAACTTATCCTGTCGTAGTTAGTTTCCTCCTACTAGACAATCCAATGTATTAGATCATGCATCTTTTTCTATATTTTTAAATATATATTTCTTGGTCATTATTGTACCTAATTTATGGTTCTCTCTCTATGACTATATATATATAAATATATATATATATATATCTCTATGTATGTATATGCATGTCCATGATACATCTCACGTCATGTATTTGATTGTAACTTTTTTTTACTGCAAAAATAGTAACTTTTAGGGCATCTATAATAGTTAGTTTCATTTTTTCTTCAAAAAATATATTTTTTAATTTTGAAATAAAAATGAAGAAAAATATTTTCTAATGGTTTGCTTCATTTTTCACTCTAAAAAAATATTTCTATATATATTTCAATTGTGATTTATAATTAATTACTAATTATACATTTTAGTTTTACTACTAAATTTATCAATATAAACACTAATTCAACAAACTTATCATTAAATATAAATAAAATATTTATAGAAATATAAATACAGTACACAACATTTTAATTTTTATTTTTATTTTATTAGTAATTATAAGTTGATGTTGTGTTCAATTCGTTTATATTTATTTTTTATAGCAATCATATAATTTTAATCTCTTTAATATATGGTTATATGTTTTATTAAATATAAGTTCATATTATATTTTAACGTTTATAAAGAAATAACACATATGTGGGAGAAATTATAATATATAACTTAGTTAAGCACAAAATATAAACAAAATAAAGATAAAGAACTAATTAATAATTTTAAAAGTCCATCTTCAAACACTGAAATAATGAATAGTATTGCTTCAATAAAGCATCAATGGATGATATTTTGTTTCAAAATGAAGCAAAATGTAAAAAATGAAGCACTATTAGAGATAGTTTTAATGCTATGAATTATACATTTATAAATAAAATATAAGGAGAATTAGATAAAAGGGTTTTTATATTCATATGTTTGTGGAATTAACTTTTTTATTTTTTAAGTCATGTCTAATATGCCCTTGTCTTTCCAAATATATTTATATTCCTATAATATCTCTTATAAAATATTATCAATATCTTAATTCTCTACAACTTTTTTAAACGTTTCTTGTTTTCTCTATGTTTTTTCTTCTCCTTCCATATCTAAGTTTCTCTAAACACATATCCATAAGAATCCTTTATAAAAATCCACAAAGAAAAACATCAAATAGTATATGAACAAAATTGACATATAAGGTAAGTTCTTATATGTGCAGATTCCTTTTTATTTGTTTTGTTAATGTTTTGATATTCAAAGGTGACATTGTTTAGTTTCTTATCACATAATCTACCTCTTACTTGTTTACCTATCACATAAACGAAATTATGGGGTATTATTTTTTTATTGTAGTTTTTTGAGATGATCTCTTAGATTCTAGTGATTTTTATGAAAAAAACAAAATTAATGTTTGAGTTGATCGATTTGTGATTGTTGGAAGATGAAGTTTTCTGGAAAATTTATTCTAGAATACGACGTCGTTTGGAAATCCTATTCTAGAATACAACGTGTTCTGGAAGATCTATTATAGAATTATATAATATGACTTGTTCTAGAAAATCTATTCTAAAATATGAACTTTTCTAGAAAATATATTCTAGAAAGGCATTGAACAACCAATATGGCTTGAAACGACTATTATGGCCTGGAACGGTCGTTCCAAAATGTCTCAGGAACATTTTAGAACGACCATTCTAGGCCAGAACGGTCATTCCAAAATGTTCTGTACGGTCATTCCAAAATGTCTCGAGAACTTTTTGAAACATTTTGGAACGACTGCCCCAATTCAGAATGGTTATTCCGTTTAAATAACAATTTAAAAAAAAATATTATTAAAGATAAAAAAGACTTAAATTTTGATAAAGATTTAGTTTGATAAACTTGTATAATACATGTTTAATTCTAAAGAGAAAAATACATTTAACTAATTTTCCCTAGAATATATATTAATGCTATCGCTTGACGCAAACAGACATGGATTTAATTTATTATTATCATTATCTAGACATGCATATTTATACAGTTATTATAAATGATAATTTGATTAGTTCTAAGCCAGATCCAATTATTGTGTAATGATGGGTTTATTGGTCTAAATCTTAACTGTGGGAATCAATGAAGACATATACTCCACAAGGAACCAAATTTTTTTTAATACGTAAAAATAAAAATACACAATGTCTCATACGAAGCTTGAAAAGCCAGTCTATTTTAAAATATTAATTAAAGTTTGCAATTTTAATTAGGTGATTCTTTACCTAATCAGCCCTTCTAATCTTAGCCTATTCAGACTTCCAAAGGCTAATAATCATTTTATTTTTAAATTATAGTCATATTCTACAGCTATGACTTTTATTAATATATGGATATCTCTTTACCATAAAAAGTTGGAGACTAAAATACTAATACATTCAACTAATAAATACTCTTTCCCTTTTTTAAAGATTATTTTTTTAACAATCATTTTATGTTTCAAAAAGAATATCTATTTAGGTTTTTAATGCAACAATTAAATATTTTGACTTTTATGATTAATATAATAATTGCAATATTTTTTATTGGTTTATTTATAATACTTAATGTTATTTTTACGGAAAACATACATTTCTTAATCTGTATGAAAATTCTAAAAAGTAATATTTAAAAACAGAAGGAGTACATATTATTGCAAAAATAGCAAAGCCAAAAATGGTATTTTCGAAAATGTGTCATAATAATAATTGTATGTATATCTTTTTAAAATTATTTTATCTTTAAAGTTTTGAATATTAACTAATAAATATAAATTTTATTTATTTTACGTTTATAAATTTATTATTGACTAATTATTAAAACATTTTCAAAGTATAAAAAATTTGTTTAATATTCATACTGGTCGTTTTCTTATTTGTTTAAACAAATTTATATATCATATTTTTTTTGACAATATGTAGTAACTTGTTGGAAACAAAGTATACTTATTGATTATTGATTAATTAATTACGCATTAGTAGTAATAACATCACTCGAATCTAAGCGAGTTCTCTACTCTACCACTCGCCAGTGCCGAAGTACATATCACGCGCTCTCTTTCGCCCATTTTAATAATATTACAAAATTTGTTTAAAACATATCTCAAATATTAGTTTTCTACATTAAAAATTAGCGAAACTAATATATAAATATATATTCAATTTTTATAAAAATTAATGAAAAATTATGAGACAATAAATATAGTTGTAAATATAAATCGAGACTAAATGCATGAACAAAAATAAAATTAGTTGGAAGAATTAAAATAAAATTAAAATCAACATAAAAATGTACTAATAAAAAGAAAAGAAAATTATAAAACTGTTTATAAGTAAATTAAGTTAGGGTTCAAAACAAGAACATAACATATATTTTGATTACATCTAAACAAACTTCTATGAATATATTGTAAATAAGCAGTTATAAAACTAAAACATAAAAAAATAAATATAAATATAGATATGATATTGAAAAAAATTAGATAAAAATTTATAATCTTTCATTTCAGTTTTAAACGTAAAATTTATATTTCTAAAAATGAGTTTGTATTCAACATATTATATTAACAAAAATCAAGTGGTCTAATGGTTACGTCATTGTTGTTATTTTGTTATAAGATTAAGATTAACAATCGAACCTGGACATTTGTATAGTAAATATATTTTCTTATATTTATGGAGGTTGTATTATTGAGTTAATCCGTTATGGTTAATAAATTAATGTGACAAAAAATAATATATAAGATTTAAAATTAAAAAATAGTATCTGTGCGCAAAATAAAAGAGTAGAAGAGAATAAAAAATGGTAAAAAAAGAAGAGAATAAAAAAAAATGGATCTACCTGGTGCGCACATCAGCAAAAGTTAGTGGAGACATAACAACTTACTAAAAAAACGAATAATAACTATTAATAAGCAATTTTAATTTAATAAACTTTTAATGAATATTAAGATTCGAGTCATACATATTAATTTCTTGCTAATCAAATTTTTATTTCATTTATTTATTTGATGCGGAGAACAGTTTTTTTCTTGTGTTTATCCTTTCTCAACAAATATTTATGTGATAAAATAGTGTTGTCCACAAAGTCCTCTATCTTTTTATAAATCGAAAATAATATAAAATATGAAATAATTGATTTTGACTCACTGTTGCGGCGTTGCTTAAAGACAAAAATAACCGCGAATTCACATAAAAAACATTTATATTTTTTATAAAGATATATATTCATTATTCCCTTAGTATGTAAATATAAGTTCTTCCATTTCTAAACATGATTTTAAAAAATATATATATATAAAACTCTTTAAAACATATTAATTCATATATAATCAAAAATAATATAGCTAATTGATAACGAAAAATGTATAGTCGATCCTGAGATTTAAAATTTTTTCAAAGACCATAATCTACAACAAAAAATAGGCTAAAATTCTATTATTTTTTTAAAAAAATAGACCGTTTTCTTAACTAAAATGTTTAAAACTAAAAAACGCCGCAAGCAAATGTTTGTTCTGTTTGGGCAGGACCGACTTTGTGTACAATATAATTACTTAGAAGGAAACTGAAAGATATAAAGATTAGTATAAAATTTTAAAATATTATATTTTAAAAAGATGGAACTTTTTAAAATACTATATTTTAAAAAATACATATTTATCAATCGACAAAATTTCATATATAACTTAGTGGAATCAAATTTTAGTAAACTTTTTTTTACAATTTTTTAACTTCTTGAACACAATCATTTATCTACATATAATATATATAATACGTAATAATATATTATTTTCATGAGAGAAATTTAACTGCGTCAAAGGGTCTCATTTAAGTTGTCGTGTTCTCGCATAAATCTTCTTCTTCTACTTCTCTCCTTCAAGATGATGAGACATGAGCTTCTTAAACACAAAAAACATCTTTTAAACTCTCTTCTGTTTATTGTCGGATTCAAACATCGTACTTCTGTTCTTTACGTTCGATCTTGTCGCTAAAATCTTCTTCTTTTTTGGTTCTTTCAAATCACCAAGAAACCATTCAAAGGTTCGACTTTAAATCTCTCTTCTTCTCAATTCATGGATTTTAGATTGTTTTTATTGACAAGAAAGAGAAAATCTATTCTAATCTTGTTATCACTTGAAAGTGTTTAATTTTTTTTATTTTTTAATTTTGTTGGTTAATTTTTTTTTCATTTGTTTCAATGATTAATTCAATATATATATTTTCTATGGGTTGCTTGGAATAAAAGCTGAAAAATGATTCGAATATTATTACTCAAGAATTGTTTTTGTATTAGAAGAGTTTCAATTTATTTTTACTTCTAGATTGTGTGTGTTTGACTTAAAGATTGGCTTTTGTTTTTATGTTATCTCTTATTTTTGTTTGATTTTTTTTCTTTCTTTTATAGTTGCGTAAAAGAATTTTTCATAAACAAGTGAATGTAAATTCTTCTTTTTATAAAAAAAAAAAGAAGTGTTCAATTTATAATTTTCTTAAGTTGGTCCAACTTTAATCTTGACATTATCAATAAGTGGAAACTTGACTTTGGAAGCAAATCATTATCTTATCTATTAACACTCTCCAACTACTTTATAGGATAGAGTTTTTTTTTTTTAAGTAAGCAAATTTCAATTTTTCTTTTTGCTTTTATTGGTTTAGGTTAAAGGTTGTATGAGGTATATGAGGAGATAATAAAGTTACAATCTTTTTTTAGATTAATAAAGTTACAATCTTTATGTACTTTTAGTTGTTATAAGTATTTTTGTTTATATTTTTGTTGTCGTAGTTATCTTTATTTTTTCCGCTACTAGTTTTCTCTGTAAATTTTGTTAAGGATATATATCTTAACAATTGACAAAAGCAAAACATATGTTTTCACTTGTGATCTTTTGGTGTTCTCTAAGATCTTAGGAGAGAATTTGTAAGAACTTTTAGTGAATCAAATTTTTATACTCTTTTCTCTACTAGCTATTGTTTGTTTGACACAATGATCTAACTTTTGGTGAAATTTAATACTTTATCATTTACCTCTTGGCCAGAAAAATTTTAATTAAGAAAACGGCCTATTTTTTTAAAAAAAATATACAATTTTGGTCTATTTTTCCATTGTACATTGCGGTATTTAAAAAATTTTAAAATCTCAGGACCGTCCCTGTGCTTGGCTTATATGTTTTGACAACATTGTTTAAAAGACTTTTGTATTATCTTGATTTTGAAGTTGAAGAAACACAAAAAATGAATTCAACATCAACACATTTTGTGCCACCAAGAAGAGTTGGTATATATGAGCCTCTCCATCAACTTGATATGTGGGGAGAAAGTTTCAAGAGCAATATTACTAATGTGAATATAAACACTCAAAGCCACATCATTATTCCAAATAATAATCACAAACTAGACAACAATTTGGTATATTTTTGTATTTCCATTGTTCTTCAACCTCTTGATGATAAATTTTCATAAATGTAACACTTTTTGATATTTTTCTAGTCAGAGGATACCTCACATGGAACTCCTTACATATTTGATCAAGAAGCTTCTACTTCTAGAAATCCTGATAAGGTAAATGAGTTCATCCTTCTATCAAATTTATCTTAATCCTAATTTTTTTCGGATCATATATAGACTAAATAAATTATTATATTGTTATAGATCCAAAGACGACTTGCACAAAACCGCGAAGCTGCTAGGAAAAGTCGATTGCGCAAGAAAGTAAGAAAAACTTAATACTTCGTACTTTTGTTATTATGATCTTTGAACCACAACATATTAGTCTAATATTTCAAACTCTATTAAAGATAGAAATTGCATTCGCATAGCGAATAGCCAAATTCGATCATTGGTATCGTAAAAAGTAAGTAGGTGACAACTATTAAGCCATTTTCTCCGTCTTATTTAATACTTTTTATACTTTTATTTTATTATCGTGGAGTAATCTTTGCAGACCGACTAGTTTCACGAATATGCAAGTTTATGAAACACATGTATGCGAAATTAATACTTTGTATGTTTATTCAATGAGAGATTATGTTTTTGTAGGCTTATGTTCAACAACTTGAAACAAGCCGGTTAAAGCTAATCCAACTAGAACAAGAACTCGATCGAGCTAGACAACAAGTTAGTGAATCAAAATCAATATGAACATTCTTTTAGATTTTTCGAAATATAACTCCAAATGTTGATAGAAATTGTGGATAAATTTCAGGGATTCTATGTTGGAAATGGCATAGAAACTAATTCTCTAAGTTTCTCAGAAACCATGAATCCAGGTTTGTATCAAGAAAAATCAAATCTTTATTTAACAAGAATCAAGATTTGAGCATCAAGATTCAATTAGACCGTTTTTTGAACTTATAGGGGTTGCTACATTTGAGATGGAATATGGACAATGGGTTGAAGAACAAAACAGACAAATAAGTGAACTAAGAACATCTTTACAAGGACATGTTAGTGATGTTGAGCTACGATTGCTAGTGGAAATCACCATGAAACATTACTTTGAGCTATTCAAAATGAAATCAACAGCAGCAAAAGCAGATGTTTTCTTCATTATGTCAGGGTTGTGGAAGACTTCCGCAGAACGATTCTTCATATGGATCGGCGGTTTTCGACCCTCGGATCTTCTTAAGGTGAAGAACACATAATCATAAAGCAATCTAGTAAATTCGGTCATGAGATTTTAAAGTCCGCAATTTAAAATAAAAATAGATGGTTTTATATGATTTCACAAAAAATTAATTGTTTTTAAAACTAAAATTTTGAAAATAAAATTGGACCGCAAACTCGTATTTAATTTTTTGGGGCTCTGGACGAGCCATAAGATTTTAAAACCACAACTTACAATGAAAAAGTAGGTTGTTTTTTGTAATTTTACAAATAATGGACCATTTTACTAAAAACGTTAAAATAAAAATGAACCGCAAAGTCGTGCTTGTTCTGTTTGAATTCAGGGCGGCTTTAAATTTAGTAATTTTTTGAATCAATTACAAAGATTTTTTTTTTTTTTTTTGCAGGTTCTTTTGCCACATTTTGATATCTTGACAGATCAACAGATTCTTGATATATGTAATCTAAGACAATCTTGTCAACAAGCAGAAGATGCATTATCTCAAGGTATGGAGAAGTTGCAACATACACTTGCGGATTGTGTTGCAGCTGGACAACTTGGTGAAGGAACTTACATTCCCCAAGTGAATTCTGCAATAGAGAGATTAGAAGCTTTGGTCAGTTTTGTAAATCAGGTAAATATGTATTTTTTTCTCCTTTAAACCATAAAAATTTTGGACTTTCCATCCATAATCTCTTCTAGCTCGGTTTAAGAATTTTGGGTTGGGTTATCTGATCCTCTACATACCCGACTCGTATATACTGATAAGAGTTGGGTGTTGGTAATAATAACTATCTATTTGGGTGAAGAATTTTTTAATAAACAAATATGGATAAGGTAAGGGTAATTATTCGGATATCTGAATTACCAATTTTTAAAATTAAAATTTTTAAATATGTTATACGATTAATAATGCTAGTTGTATTTTTCCCAAATAAATCTAACTTTTTTGTTTTTAAAAAATATTTAATCTACTAGATGTTAAAAATATAAATAATTCGTATTTTATGTCGTGTTTATGTTTATTGTAACTATTTTAATCAATTTCATAATTTATTTTTATAAGAGATAATGAACTAAGTAAATGATATTTCATTATAAAATTTAAATTTTGGATCGTATTAGCCAAATTATCTACATTTTTTTTGAATATATTACATGTTTAAATATTAATGGGTATTGATATTAACTACTTTAACCAACCTTTGCGCGACCTTTTTCCACTAATATCCAACACATTACTTTTACAAATATGTTTGGGATATTAATTTTACATATCCGAAATACGGCATACATGACCCTTACCCGTCACTACTTGATCCATTATCAGAAATGAATACTCATAATCTCATCTATATCAAAAGGACATAAGAGAATTACAACATTACTTTAAGATAATAGTATATGTTTCTTGATTTGTGTTCAGGCTGATCACTTGAGACATGAGACATTACAACAAATGCATAGAATCTTGACCACACGACAAGCGGCTCGAGGATTATTAGCTCTTGGTGAGTATTTTCAACGGCTTAGAGCCTTAAGTTCGAGTTGGGCAACTAGACATCGTGAGCCAACATAGATTTATGTTTTTAAAAGACAAAAAGAAAGTTCATAAAACTCAAGAATGAAGATGAGTGCATATGCAAAAGAGAAAGAGGAAAATATTAATCATAATAAGAAATTTGGGGAGGATTGCTGCTGATAATTATTCTGCTGGAGAATTAGAAATTTTCAAAAACATGTATTGGAAAGATGTAAATATTAGAAAAGGTTGAGGCCTTCGTTTTGGGATGTTTGCTTGATTATATATACAACTTGGTTCCAAACTTAGATAACAATAAATACACAAGGAACGATTTTGATAACACTCTTCATCTCTCCTTCATTTTTCTCTTTCCGCTTTTCTCTTTCTCTTGAGATTGAAATCGCCAGCGAGAAAGGTGATACGAAAGCTCCGACTCTCTCCTTCTAAACAAGTCAAGTGCTCCGCCTTCATCCGGTGCCGGTAGCTTCTCTGATTTGCCACCGGCAGCAGCCTGCCGCACTTACCACTTTACCAATTAGTTTTCGCCTTTGTGTAGTCCTCTTCGCCGCAGAAGCGCCGTGTGGACAAAGCTTCTTCCGGCCTCAGTGATTTTCCGGAGCCTAGTCCTCTTCTCTACTGGTCGGTTAGCGGCCAGATCTGCCGTCTGGTAAGTGCCGATGGGTTTCTCTCCTCCTCTGCCGCTCGGTTTCTCTTTTGGTGGGAGGTTTTCTTCCTTTTCTGCTGTTCAGAGATAAGGTGATTGTTCTTCCGGCGGGGTGCGGCAGTATACACTCCCGTAGTAAGCGTTTTTTGTCTCTCTCTCTCTCTTTCCCTTTGTCGACCGGTTCTCTGTTGTGGTGGTGCAGGTTTCGTCTGGTCTGACGTTAAGCGCCGGCTTGGCCTCGTTTTGGGTTGGGGGAGCCGCGTTGTATAATTCTTGTATTTACGGTAAAATCTAATTAGAGTTTTACGTAAATAACATATTTCATAGTCATGATTAAGTTTTAAAAAATATTTTTATATTTTCTTGAGATAGTCTCAAATACCACCAAAAACTAGATTTATTCTAAAAATAGCCTCCATTCCTAAAAGTTCCAAAATATCACATTTTTTCCAAAAATACCACAAAATGTTTTATTTCCAAAAATACCACAAAACTTGAAATAGCTTTAAAACTTCAAATTTAAACCTTAAAACTCTAAAATCAAACTCTACCTTCTTCAAAACTAAAATTTAAACTCTATTTAGTGAATGTAAACCTAAAATTTTAAATTTTAAACCTTTAAAATTCACTTTTATTATTGTGGTATTTTTGGAACATTTGATAGTGTGTTGTAACTTTTGGGAGTACGTGGTAGTTTTAGAATTTGAACTTTTTCTATGGTGTCTCAAGGAATTCTTCTAAAATTAAATTTACACAATTATTGTTTTTCACATAATTTTTTTTATAATTGGTTTTATTGATTTAAATGTGATAAAAGAATATAGAAATCCACTAAACCCAATAATTGCGTATAGATAATTTCGTTGTAAACTTAATTAAATCAAGTTGGGTTTTAGGTAAAGGAGAGGCCGATTAAACCCAATCAAATAACAGAATGAATAAGCAAAAATAAATTTGGGGTGAGAGAGGCTCGAACTCTCGACCTCAGGATCACTCAATAGCTATGAGACCTACGCGCTAGCCAACTGCGCCACCACCCCAATCGATATTAAAAACTTACTAATTATCTAAGTAATGTGCTATACATATCCAAAGCTTCGAATCATCATCAAAATTTTTTGGACAAGTGAAACCTACAAACCAAAAACAGTGACGACATTACAACAACAAATCCATGTTTTGCGTAGGGCCGGTCCTGAGATTTAACAAATTTGCAAAAGCTGCAATCTACAACGAAGAAAATAGGCTGAAGTTGTATAATTTTAAAAAAATGGGCCGCTTTTCTTAACCAAAATTTTTAAACTAAAAAGGATCGCAAGCTCATGCTTGTTCTGCTTGTACTCAATACCGGTTTTGGTTCTGCGTTCTTGCTCTCTAGGCTCCAAAGAATAACAATATACGTTTGGATGTTGAAGGTTTATAAAGTAGTAAAGCAATTGCTTGCTACTACTACTACTATCAAACAGCTTCCAAACTAGCATACACAACTACAAGTCTGAGTTTCGCCTAGCTATTTCTCTAGAATCACTTGTTGTGTGCGGATTTAGGTACAAACTTATGGTGTCACTTGACAAGTGACACCAATGAAATTAATTTATTAATAATTTTTGATACAAGTTTGATTAATTTTTTTCAAATATTTGATGACCCCCTTAATTTGTAATTTTCATATTATTTTTATATTTAATTAATTAATTTATTTATTTACAACTCCAACGAAATTAATTTATAGATCCGATACTAGTGTGCAGTGCATCTAATACTCGAGACGGGTACAAAAACAGAAAACGGGAATGAAAACATAAACAAAAAAAACGACAGATATAAAATAACTAGATACATGATGAGTATATTAGTAAAAATATAAATAAAATATTATAAGTTGATATATAAAACTTATATAGATAAAAACATAAGAAAAACACTTAAATCTTTTTTGACAAAACAAAACATTTCACATTTTAAAAGCTACTACCTTAACATCATATGTTTACTTCTCTATTTTTTCTAAATTAGTTAAATAAATCTAAAAATTTTATTTTATCTTCAAAATGTTTTGAGAAAAAAAAAAAAAAAAAAATTATCCCATCCGACTGGATTAACTCGAGGACCCCCAAGCTAATTTAGGTACGAGGTACATAGTTTTAAAGAGACATTATGTATAAAACATGATACATATATAAATGTTCAACAACATGATCCCAAACATCAAACGATATGAAACTGAGAATACAAGTCAAGATTCGTTTAAACGCAAAGAGTTTTAAGTAATTCGAAAAGTCAGATATTACGAATCACTGTGGAGAGATAATCATGACTGTTTCTATTGGTAAGGCATATAACGCATTGGCCTTCTGAACCTAGGAACTTTCCTGCATCAATCAAAAAAGTTGATGTCTTTTCTGTTAGAAAGAGGACAACTTTGTAACCTAATAATCTCTGTCTTTGGTACTAAACGAACGAACTTACCCATATCCATAAGCTCTGCGTAATGGATAACCCATATACGGGTTAAATCTTCTACCACGAAACTGTTTCAATCCAGGAACGTTTGTTCTCTTAGGCAAAACCTGAAATTAAATGTGAAAAGGATGTTGAATGTGTTTACTTTTGTGATAATGTGGTAAGTTGTGTTGTTACCTTTAATTGACGACCATGTAATTCTGATTCATTCAGTTGTAAAGCTTCTTGAATAGCTTCAACTTCTACAAACTCTACATAAGCAAATCCCTTTGGCTGTCCGAATTTGTCTGTGAGGATTGTTACCCTATGGACTGTGCCGCATGTTTGGAAATGCTGCTGCACTTCTTCAGGTGTACAAGCGTAATCAACCTGAAAAGAGTCAAATACACGATTGTAGTATAAACGTAGTCAGAATCTTTCAATAAGCATTACACAGAATATAATAAGTTCAGCTAAACAAGCTGAGACACAGACTATACACACCACCTCTACATAGAACGAACATCAAGCATACATATACTTGAACAAACTTTATATTGAAAAGAATCTCGTGCATTATGTTAGCACGAAGCAACAGCCTCTCACCGATCCTTGAAGATAGCAGCTATGTATCTCAGCGTCCTTATAGAGCTCATCAAATCCGCATTGCCAAAGACTCCATTTAAATATTTCTCCTCTCCAGAGTTCCCCATTTCTATTATTTCTCAAAGTCATGACATTTTTCCTCTTATGTAGATTTTTTTTTTCTTTAGATCTTACCGACTTTTTTTCTTTCTTTTTCTCCTTTTTTATAGCTTTTTTTGTATACTTTTTATGCATCTTTTTTTCTTTTCTTTTTTTTTTTAATTGCTTTTTTTATCATCATGTTCCACAACAAAACAGAACAGATGTTTTTCTACTCTATAAAAAGAAAAATGTCAAGACCCCACAAAACTAAACTAAGTTGATAGCCCAGAGAGACTAAGAACTTCAAGTATGAGAACAATCCTGCGATTGTAGTGAGAAAAACCATAAGAAAAATAAAACTAGCTGTGCACAAAATAATCAACTAATACCTAATAGATATCCTAAACTTTAAGCAAACAAGCTAGAACATATGAAGTAGTCTTCATATATATCTAAAGGCTCAAGCTCCATTTAGAATAAGATGACATCATCTCCTTATAGAACCTCCAGTATCACTAATTAAAAGTTTCCCTCACTTGAAGCTACATGACCTACTTTTTAACCATTCATCATTTTCATCTAATCTAAAGTGCTCACTGAGGAAACAACTGCAAGCTATAGCAAAAAGTTGTGAAGTAATGTCATGAACGAGTTTTCATGGCATGTCATGGATCAGGAAGAGAGCAAAATCAGATTCTAGATTTTATACTATAACTATAACAAATCAAACATCCAAGATTGAAAACACGTTACTTATCGAAAGAGCTAGTCATCTAAGGTCCAGGGGAATGCAAACTAAGATCATTAAGTGGTAAGAACTATGATTCACTCCAAAAGTTAGGATGGTTCTAAGAAGAATAAAGAGAAAAACAAAAACCAAGAGAGTTCTTACATTTCCAACAAAAACTGATCGAGCATCTACCTCCTCCTTTCCTGCTTGATTTGCTTCCACACCAGCAGCAAGATCTGCAATATACAAAAAATGAAGTAACGAATCAAAGATAGATCTAGCTACCAAATATTAGCAAATCAGTTATAAATCCAATAACCAGATTATCACAAACACGAAATCGAAGAAACAAAAACCTTGAGCTCCCATCTCCTTCTCGACCTTAGCCTGCATCTCACGCAGAGCAGCAGCTTCATCCTCTATGTCCTTCAATCGTTTCTTCATCTCATCCAACTCCTAATATTACATCACCAATCAAACAGATATACAAATCGATAAACAAAATCAATCTAAATAACAATCTCGATACATTAAGAAAGAGTAAGCCAGTAGATAAGCAGACCTTAACAGCATCATCATCGCCCGCAGCCATTTCCATATCGCCATCCATCTCTCCGACGTCGGGAATTTCTCCACCGTATACCTCGTGCTCCTCTTCTTCCGCCATCTCTCTCTCTCTCTCTCTCGCGAATTTCTTTTGCCGATTTGGATAATGAAACCTAATCATCGTATCCGAGCAATTTAGTATTCCTTAATGGGCCACAGGGCCCACTTTAAAGAAGCTTCACTTCATCGTTAATTGCAATTCGGCCCTTCTATTATTTTGAAATTACTCTATCTATGACGTTATAACGGAATACATAGATAGTGGATATCCAACACAATGAAATACATATGCGAATGTGGATAGCGAAGTCGATGCATCTTCTCACCATGGTGGACAAACAGATATATGTGAGTCTAAAATTAATTATATCTGACCTTAATATACATAGACTTAACTTTCTATCTTCTGCATAACATCTAAGACATATAACCCAACATATTGTCTTTTTTTTTTACTTTTGGCAGCTTCTGAATATCTCATTATTGTATTTGTAGGCACTTTAGTTGGTAGTAGATATGATACTTTCATGGGTGGACATAGTGCTGAAGAAATATCGCATATAGGGTTCGGTCATATAGGAGATATGAAACAAGAACGTTATGGCATTTTATGTCTACGCCAATTGTTTTAAAGTAGTAGTTGACATATTTTAAGATTATTTATGTATACAAATTATGTTGTTACTACCCTCGCGGCTTAAGTTTTTATGTTATGTGCAGACATGTTCTGCGATATGTGGACAAAATTAAATGCTCGAATATTTAGTCCACCCAAATTATTGCTTCTCTGATGGACAAGATTCCGAACCGATTCTAGTGCTTCTGTGGACGAATATGTGCGAGTATGGTGGACAAGATTTAAATATGTTTCTTACGAATCTATGTGAGTTTGTGAACAGGATTTCTCGTTTGGAGATCGATTTCGTCCATCAATTTCTCAGAATTAGTTGTCTAGTGGACGGACTCGATGACAACATTCATAGACTTTTCGCCTATTGACTCGTGGACATAGTCACGGGTACGTTTTGATGGTTTGGTGGACGAGTAACGCCGTTGTTTCTGTACACGTATTTTTTCAACGTGAATAGTGGCAGCCGAATTTCTCGAGGAAATGACGATTTTTGCAGCGATTTCTCCTCTTAGTTTCGTTGTGGAGTCAGCAGTTTTTTTTTGTTCTGTTGAAGATTCGTCGTTTCTTTTATTAGTGGTTTCAAAGGAGGTCTATTCGGTGGTTTTGTTTTTATACGTGGTAAAGACTTTTTTGATGATTTAGAAGATATGAAAGATATGTCGTCGAAAATCTTACCATAATAAATTTGAGAGAAATTTACATAATTGAGTGAAAGAAAGTTGCGGTTTACGGAGAAAGCATCCAAAAAGAACTAGTGTTAGTTTTTTTGACAAAGTTTTGAAATAATTTTTCAAAATAGTTAATTTTTCTTTTCTAATCATAGTGATTAGAAAAGTAAAACACTATGCCATACATTATGGCATATATCATACAAAAATGTTTTTTTAGGGTATATCAGGCAAAAGATAAGAGTTTTATGATATCAAGTATAATTTTCTCAAAAAAAATTATTTATGTAAAATTTAATTTTGGTATGCAAAATGTAAAGATGGACCCTTGACTACATAAAGTTTTTTTTTTTTCCCAGTTAATCTCATGAGTAAATAATAACCCATAACTTTCTGATTTTCAATTGGTATCACAATTTTGAGAGAGGTTCTCTCTGATTCGATACATCACTCGATCGCTTGTTATTTCTCAGATTCTAGGTAATCTTCGAATCCAAAGTTAATGCTTTTATGATTTTGATCCTAAATTTCTGGATTACTGATCTTGATCTGAAGCTGTTATATATCGTTACTTCTCCTTTCACCATTTCTATTGCCAAAACTAAGAAAAGATTATTCCTTTTACAATTCTTATGCAATAAGATCCGAAAAAAAGGAACGGTTTTTATGAAGTGGGTTTGTAGATTTGATCATTTGAATGAAGAAATGAAATTACTTGATTTGGTTTCAGATCATTTTTCTGGAGAGAGAAAGATTCAATGGCTGAAGCAGCAGAAATTGAAGCTGAGGCAATTATCGCAAGGATTGAAACCAAATCTCGAACAATTGAAAGCTTACTCAAACAGTATTTGAAACTTTAATCAAACCAAATCCCTAAAGTTCCTTCCTTTCTCTCTCTCTTACGATCTCCATTTTGGTTTTGTGTGTAGATACAAACATGTTGAAGCTCTAAAAACAGCTCTTGAAGGTTCTCCACCAAAAACTCGAGATGAACGTTGCAAGGTTTCTAATCTCTCTAATGGTTTAAAGATTAATGTGTTGTTGCTTTGTTGATCGGTTTAAATTTTTTTGCAGTCAGCTAATTGGATAGTTGTGCATAGAGCTCTTATGGCTATAAAAGATATTGAAGGAATGTTGAATGCTCTTGATATTGAGTATTACGACATTCTCATGAAGTAAGTCTTTCTCTTTTCTAGATTGAATTGGAGATAGATTAAGAAACAAATGTTTGTGGAAATTTGTTATGATATATCAATGGTTAGATTTTAAACTCGGAGTGTTATTCTTTAAATCGGAACACCTATCTCTAGTTTTGGAACAAATTATAGACCGAAATTTCGAAACAACTACGACTTAAATATGGTTTAGTTAAGTGATCTAGTGGTTGTGTCACCGCTGTTACCCTACTATCAGACGTGTGTCACCGCTGTTACCCTACTATCAGACCAGAGATTGAATCTGGCCATTCGTATAACGAATGCATTTTCTCTTATTTATAGAGTTTTGGTTACTATGCCGAAATGTGTTTATATTGTTCATTGTAATATAGTCTTTAGGAGAATGTGACATTTGGTGATATGCCTTTTAATTTAGCTTTGATGATGTAAGTATTAATCTTTATGTTCTCTTGAATGTTGTTGGAACAGGTACTTGTATAGAGGTCTTTCTACTGGAGACAGACCAACATGTGATCAATGTTTGAAGATTCATGAGAAACTAACCGAAAGAGCTGGTCTCGGTTGTATTCTTCGTTGTCTTACCGATACAATCAACAATGTCTGATCCATAATTTCATTATTGCAACAAGACCATTGTATTACAAAGATGGTTCTTTTAAACCACCTTGTTACTGACTTATATCTCATAACCCGGAAACTTAGAATCTATCGGCGATACAAGATCGAACCAAAGACATACTAGTCCACCTAATCCTCGGAATAGCGAATAATCATGTTTTGTTTCTTCCCTTGCTGCGTCACAACACAAGTAACTAGCAAACGCTTGTGCTCTCTCTTTGTATACATCGTCTCTTGTTAGCCGATATAGCGATAAGAAAGCGTAGGCATTACCAGCAACTCCATCAGCTAAGCCAATCTTTTTCACTAAACCATTCTTCCACACTACTTCTCCTGCTTCGATGGCTGCTTCGCGGAAATCACTTTCTTTTGGAAACACTTGAGATGCCTTAGCTAAAGTAATTGCCATGCCGGTTGCTCCATGAGACCATTGGACTAGTTTATCTCTCGGATTACCTTCGCTACACGGGTAATTTCCGCTGTTTGGAAACCGATTACTCATCATATATCTCAATGTCCCTTGAACATCCTTCACATCTTCTTCCGATAATGGAAAATGTAACAAAACATGTAAGATTCCGGCTAATCCATTAGCTGCACCCCAAAATCGAGTCCCATGAAACCTAAAAACCCGCAAACAAAAGGAAAGAAAGACTTAAAATTTCCATTCTTGAACTTGAGGTAATCAACACTAGTCAATTACTTACCTATATAACAAAGGGCAAGCTTTGTGATCCGCGGCTCCAACTCGTCCACCGGATAAAATGGCTGCTACGATGGGCGATAAGAGGTGGTAAGAAACAGTTCCTTCGCCGAGATATCGGTTTAGAAACAATGCAGCCCAAAGGAAACCAGCTCTTCCATAGAGAAGATCATATGACATTCCAAATCCTCCTTCTTCTGGTCCTGCTGGTAATTCTCTCTCTTGTGCAAGCTACTTGTAGTAAAAATATAAATTTTAAAGCTCACAATAGGATTAACATTATAGTCTAAATTATAATGAGATTAAGTTTATTATAATTGAGACAATATTATAACCTATAAAACTGTTCATTTTCGATCATATAACTATCTTTCTCGAACAGAAACTAATTTCAAGTATGATATTATTGTCACTAGGAAATATTCAACCGAATAGAAACCGATATTAAATATTGGGTCACTAAATTCTTATACCCGAGGATCTGGTACCGAATTGAGAACCGAATGCAAAATAGATTTACATACTCACAAATATTAGTTTTTGATTTAGATTTAAAATAAACAAAATACCCAAAAGTACAGTTACAAGCTTGAAAATATAGTTTTTTATAATAAATATCTAAAATAACTAAACTATTTGGAAGTCTTTAATAAAATCTTCAAATGTTAACCACATTTCCTTTAAATTAAAAGAATATATTAGTTTGTATCGTATTTGAATATTTTGAGTAATTGAGATATTTTTGGAAAGAAAAAATACCTATACAAACCAAATCCGATTTTTTGTTGTTCCAAACCATTTTTTTTCTAAACGGACTATTTAAAACCGAAAAGAATCGAACCAAAATTTTAAAATATCCGAATATATATTTTACAATTTTTAATCCAAATTATCCGGCACCAAAAAAAAAACCAAAAAAAACCAAACTAGACCAAATACACGAACGCCCAAACTATATTGTGACATTGTTGAGCTTGCTTGAGGCTCTTATTATTGTCACGTGGGATAAAACAAAGTTAACTACTCTTGTCTGAATTTGGTGAAACTAAAAAAGAAACGTGAAGTGAGAAATATCAAGAACCTCAAGAAAAAGACCGACGAAAAAGTCACGCTTTGATTGGTCCCCTCTATAATTGGCTACGATTGCACCAAGTGCATAAACTCCTCCTCTTCCACATAAAAACGTCACGTTCCTATTCATAAATGTATAATAAATCCAATTGTTATATCAAAAATGAGAAAATTACATTATAAGATAATATTCCATAAATTGCAAATTTACATATTCGTGGTATTTGATATAGACAACAACAATTCATTCAAAAGCGACACTTTGGTATCACTATTAGTCAAAAATAATGTTTAGGGTATTTTTCTAATTATACGTACTCAACTTAGCATTTTCAATTTTAATATATACTTTTCCGGATAAGTGGTTTTTGCCTATTGACATTTATAAGTCTATAAAGCATATAACACCACTTTATCCAGGATAGAGTCTTAATGTCTACGATAGCGTAAGAATTGTCTGCTATTATGCAGGGTCGGTCCTGAGCCCAAGCAAAGCAAGCATGAGCTTGCGACCCTTCTTTCGATCTAAAAATTTTAGTTCAAAAATATACAATTTTGGACTATTTTCATTGTAAATTGCGACCTTTAGATTTTTTAAAAATTTTAGGACCGATTCTACTATTATGCAATAACCGACTATTGGACCGGCATATATATATATTTATTTTTGTTTCGGTATAAGATTTTGAACTTTGATAATCAAAATCTGCAAATATTAATTTATTAATCGGTTTGTAATCGAATATTATTTCTCAAATTGCTTTTTTCCCCTGTAATCGAATATTAGTAGATGTTACTTTTAGTGCCGAATATATTTCTCACCTGGTAGTGGCACGTGCTACGTTGGCACACGTGTCGATAATCTCAGCGCAAGTTAGCAAATCTTGATGGTTCTTTGTTATCTCGTACGATTTCAAGAAAATGAAAGCTGTACCTAGTAAGCCTGTGTAAACAGTCGGATCCAAAACCAAACCCGGTTCCGAATCATCGGATCTCCACGTAGCTTTCAAAACCTATACATACATACATACATAGACCGAAATTAGCCAAACTGTACGGAACTTCAGCTTACGGTAGCGTTCCCGAGCGACGTGTTCTTATCATACGCACCTGGTCTTTGAGTAACGTAGCTGCTTTAAGAAATGTTTCAGCCGAGAGAGATATTTTTGGAGTTGATAGTTTCAAATGATTAAGCTCGCCGTTGTCTACTGTCTCTCCGCCGTTACTATCTTCGCTACATCTCCGTTGCTCCGCCACAAACTCCACCGCCGATGAAGACATAGACCTTTATCTTTCTCTGTCTCACACTCTTTTGTCTCGAACTTGATATTTTTATGTAATAGCACATACTATATAGTATATATATATAATAAAAACAGCAGACGCTTTTTATATAGTTTTTTTCTTTTCATTTCACTTATAATTACATTTAGTTTTGTAACGTATATGAATATAAATTTAATAAATGTATTATTTTGTGATGATACTATCAAAGATTGGATTCTAGTTGCATGATATGACGGTGATACACGTGAACCGATAGAAGAATGTACACATGTCATCATCTTCTCGGTCCTATCATATTTCTAAAGCAATCTGTGTCGTTGGATCTTTCCAAGTTCGTGCTTTGGATCAGAGTCGGTCCTGAGTTTTTAGAAACCGCAAAAAAAAATATATATATTGGCCGAGTATTAAAATAAAATTTTGAAAAAACTGATTTTTAAAGTAAAATTTAAAAAATATAAAATAGACCGTAAAATTATGCTTGTTTTACTTGACTTTAGTACTGGTTCTGCTTTGGATTATATAATAATAAAATAGTGGTATGATTTCCACTTGAAAAAAAATTTATTATATTAGTTTAGATTATATATCAAATTTCTCCAAATGTAAAACTGAACTATTTTGTTGACAAACAAAAATTGTACTATGTTTTAAATTCAATAAAACATAGATATAATAATAAATGAATTATTGGATAGCATTACTTATCTAGAAAAATTAGGGATGTGGTTCCAATTATATCTAATTAAAGAAAAAAAAAGATAGTGCAAGTTGGTCAAGAAATAAAGACTAACAAAAGATTGAAGATTAATCGAATCTGTAATACTTTAATAAACAAATAAATAAATTATATTCTTTTATATAAACTATCAAACTGCAAAGTGGGAACCTGACTTAATGTTATGCTACTCTTTGTCAATTACGTGGGCATTAACTTTGCTGTCAGAATAAATATTAGTATATTGAATCAAATGTTTATTAGATAGAAGTTGAGGAAAAAATAATAAATTTATTAAATATATAAATTTAATAAAACATAAAGATTTGGCAAACGTGAATCACGTGGGTTTTTTTTTTTTTAACTGGATAACAACTTATACCTATCTTTGAGTTAAAAAAGATTACGTTAACTTATCGAGTTATAATCTTGAACTTTATTATATTAATTAAAAAATATATATTGTTTTACTGATTTTTTTTGTTTGCACTTATTATCGATATATATATATATATGATTTTTAGGTAAGAAATCACTATATACATATAACTTTGGTTTAGTTTTTGATCAACTCACTTAAAAAAAATCATACCTTTCCACGAGAATTCTGTTGACCGTCGTGTTAACGAACCACTGTTGCTTAGTTATGACAACATAGTAGAATCACGATTTAAGAATGAAGAAAGGAAATAGGAGGCCTGAAATACTAAGATATTTAGAGAGACATTTAGAAAAATAAAGGTTAGAGAGATATTTTATTGAAATTATGAGATGGATTTTACAAAGGGGTAGTACACATATTTATAGTGGTAATGATAAGTGAATGATAACATAAGTGCTTTCATCAGAGACGACATTATGCTTACCTCATGCTTATACCGTATATACAATCAAATAAATTATCATCATGCTTCCAGCTACCGAAGAAGAACAATTCATATCACTAAACATTCCAAGACATTTACCTCGACTATGGCAGCACTAATGATATACTCATCTCCACTTTGGAGTAGTAAGAATTGGTTTACTCTTACATGCACGAAAAGACTTACTCGTTATTGCATGGATAGCTTTACTCGACTCAAGAATAAAGTCATATCAACAAGCTTGCATCAAAACGGTTCAGACAACATTAAACGCATGAACAATATTCATTACGTTGTTTCCAAACTTTAATGTTTCGTTACAAGATCCAAATATACTAAAGACGCTTAAGGTCCAACTACAACTCATCGAAGCACCTATGCAAGAAAGAAGTGTAGTTACTACTTTACATCATCAAATTGTCTACAAGATCCAAGATCACGCTCTTGATATGGTCATACCTTCTTCTGATGAAGCTTTGTATCTCGAAGTCACATCTGCATCACAAGCACCCGACGCTATTCAAATCCCTCAACAAATCTCTTAAGAATATAATTATTGCGTCGACTACCAGAGTCATGGGTGACAAGTTATGAGAAGCTGCATCAAGCAACTCAGTCTCCTGTTCAAACTTCCGAAGTTAGTATCCATTCTCGCACAGATAGAACAACATAAATCAAATTTGAAAAACCAAGATCTTCATCATTTTAGAAGCAATTATTCACACATTTTCCCATACAAATTAACAAACAAGACATCCCGACACGACAACAAAATTTGAAGCTGCTTATTTTGATCAAAAGGGAATAAGCGGCTACCCTGTTAGGGACAAAAATGGGCACAAATTCTTTGATTTTTTTTTTATTGTGATGCCTCTTAGGAAGACATATACGAATCTGAAGACGAGATCCACCGATGTTTAACTATGTATATATGGTATCAGAGTCTTGACTTATGTTTTGATTAAATGAATTAATATTTATGATTGAATGTTTTTAGTGTTCTGAAAAAAAATTCTCATAAATGTCTACTTCAAATCTTTCCTCAAACGATTCTCCATTTGCAATTTATATTTTCCCAAACATCAAAAATTGTTCTTCATCTAATATTAATTCTCTATATGAAAACGAGTATGTTCCAGGAGATCAACTACCCTCCCTCTGGTGAATTTGTATGAATACTTGAAAAAAGCCTAGTGCTTTTTTGGTCTGAGGTGTTCGTGAACCCATCAAACCATCATCAAGGAGGCGAGTCATTGAGTATGTACAGTCCAAACAATTCTCATCATAATACCAAATCTTTTCTTGGTGCTGATGAACCAAGAACTGTAGTTGTAATTTATGCTATGGGTAGCCTTCCTACATGACTTGCTTTTGTTGGAGTTGTTCTAACATTCTCTTTAAACGGTACGAAGAACCCCGAATTTAACCATAGTGGCTTTTTACAATTTTGAAGGAATTCTATATGAGAATCCGTGCATGAAGACAATGTAATATCTTCTTTGATTTTATCAAACCCAAGGGTTGTATACCTTTTGATTGCGAATAATTGTGGAATTAGCGTCAAAGCTTTGAATAAGATCTTCCATTTCATTCCCTTAGTTCAATAGAGATATTAAACATGTTCTCCAATGCGTAGTACAAATCTTGTCCTAATATCAAATATTTTTCTGGTGCTAATAAACCAAGAACTTTCGTTGTAATTCAACATAATGGAAATAGCTCAATAGTTATTACTTTTCTCTCTTGAGTTTGTGCATCTATATTGTTTAGTTTTGGGTTACCAAAATAAAAATTGTTTACTTTTGGTCCAACAAGGCCCAACTATTTACTATAATATCATAGACTAGGTTTTGTTAGTAAATCCCAAATTGAGCCCAACATGTCAAAATTAGTTTTCTTTAATTAGTTCAAGACCCCCTTTAAATTATTAGTAAATAATTTATTTTTAAAAGAAACCACTAACTCATCAATATATTTGTTTCATTATAAGATGCGTAGCATGATCTCAAAATTTTGTTAAATTTCGTGCCTGCCCAAGAATTAACAACTTATATATAAAAAAAGATTACCAATATATAGTTTATCAATAAGCGATAACTAAATAAACGTATGAATTTTTTAATTAATTATGGTCATTACTTTTTGGTTTATATATAAATAAAAATATATTTCAAATACTTTTTTTCGTATTGCATGTTGATTCATTTGTAAATTAAGGTATATATTTAAGATATGAATTATAACTTTTTATCTTTAATTTATTATCAAGTAATGAAATAGATTTGATGTATCATATGTAATAAAAAAAGTTGGAAATAAATCATGAAATCATTATTTTTAACCAGAAATAGTATCATATGATGAATTAATTAATAACTATTTTGTTCAATTTTGTGAAAAATTAAATGTTTAAATACTTTTTTTTTTAGGTGAAGGTTATAAACTAAAACAATTTTTTTTATTAGGTAGTTGAAAATAATTATTTATTAATAATCAGACTAATTCTTCTCAAATCCTTAACCCAACCATAATGAAGTTCAATATTTACGTTTTTATTTTATAATAATATATTTTTTAAAAATTAATTAAACGTAGAAGCTGTTTCTTCTTCAATTCTCAACGAGAGACCAAACCAAGAGGAAAGTGATAAACGAAAGCTAGAAGAATCAGAGAAGAACCTTTTCTTCTCAACGAAGTTTTTGTGATCTCAAGCGTAATCGATACCTATAAAGCTTGATTTGAATTGATTCTTTGAGAGATGTGGGTTTTCTATCTGATCTCGTTGCCTCTAACCCTAGGATTAGTTGTTTTCACGCTCCGTTACTTCGCCGGACCGGAGATTCCACGTTACGTTCTTGTCACCGTTGGATA
>OVBE01002163.1:0-31968 GCA_900406425.1 Iberis pinnata | reverse complement strand
TTATCCTCAAATGTTCTTGATGTTATTCATCATGAACTTCTGAAATTTAACACTAAGTTCTCTAATTACAACTGCTTGATTTGGCATAGCTAAACTTGAGAATTTCCTGTTCAAATGAAGGTTTTGTTTACCCTATTTTTTTGTTTATGTTCTGCATTGCAGAATGGGTTCTATGGATACAGAACCCAAACGAAGGAAAAGGACAGCGAGCAATAGAAAACGTACAAATCCTGGTGCAAGTCCTAAGCCAGAAGAGGTGAACTATGCGAAGTTGTTTCATTATAACTCTGAGGTCAACTATGAATTATCATGAAACAACTTTGCAGAGTTCACCTCTTATGACTTAAAATTTTCACCATGATTTGTACGTTTTCTATTGCTCATTGTCCTTTTCCTTCATTTGGGTTCCGTATCCATATAACCCTTCTTGCAATGCAGAACATAAACAAACAAAATAGGGTAAACAAAACCTTCATTTGATCAGGATATTCTCAAGCTCAACTATGCCAAGTCAAGCAGTTGCAATTATTTATGAGGCATGTAATGATATGCATTTCTTGATTGACTATGTATCCATTCCTGTAATTCTAAAATTTGAATATAGTATTTTCTTATCTAAAATTATTGAATCGGTTTTATAAGTTCATGAGGTTGAAATAATTAACATTAACTCAACCGTTTTAAAATAATTATCATCCTGAAGTCAAAAGTATTACTCAGTCGTCTCACAAAAAATTTCAAATCCATAGAGGCGGGAATACGCAAAATCGTGACTCTTTTCTCTGGCATACACAAAGGAATACTCGAGCTTTATTGAGATAACAATAACTAAGGTGCTTCATATATATGACGTATTTTACGACTGAGCATTAATATCGATTAATTATTAGGATCGAGCAAATTATGCTTATTACGCAGTATGAGGCAATGATGTGAATTAATCATAACCCAGTCAGCAAGTAAAGAACATAACTGAGAAATACACAAAGATAAAAAAAGGCCATTAGTAGGAGAACTCAGCTGTAACGTTCGTTTAAAAATAACTCAGACATACATTAACAATAAGTCATTCGTTTTATATAATCCATATATCATTGATAAACTGTAACTCATTCATATATAAAACGTTAACTGAACCGTAATCAAACGTATTACTCAGTCGTTTCACTAAAACATTCAAATCCCACTCTTATTACTTTACCGAGGTAAATAAAAAAGTAGAAGAGGCGGGAATACACATAAAATTATCCCACACTGCTAATTTTATTAAAATCGCAGTTGTCCCGCACCGCTAATTTTCTTTCCCACACCACATTTATTTGTATCGCCTCGCTTATTTTTTTGTCTCGCATCGCTTAATAGTATTATTCAAAATTCTCTCTCTCTCTCATCCTTTTTGTCTCTATGAAAAAGCAAGCACCAAAAGTAGACGGTGAATCCATGGAGGGACTCATAAACTTGAGCATCGAAGCTAGCTACAACCCCAAAATCAACGGAACAAGCTCCACTGATCATGAACGGCCTTTGGACATCGAATTCGTAGAAAAGATCTTAAACTACGAGTTTAAAGACAAGTGTTTGTTGCTACAAGCGTTCACAGACACGAGTACCGATGAAAATTGTGTTTCGTACGAGCATCTAGAATTTGTAGAAGATACGTTGGTTAATTTGGTTATAACTAAAGACTTATATGAACGCTACTCTGATTCTCCACCCGGTTTGTTGACAAATCTCCGAGCGGTCAACGTTGATACCGAGAAGTTGGCACGAGTCGATATAAAACACAATCTTTATCGTTGCCTCCATCATAAGAAACCCTTGCTTGGGGACCAAGAAAGTTACTTTCTTTTTTTCTTTTTTGGTCAAAATAAGTTATTTTCTTCAAACCAGTTTACGATATTTGGTTTTCCTTTTCTCTATTTACATTTCCATTATTTCTTTTTGCTTGGATAAATACCATTAAATATCTTACCATTATGTTCTGCGATATTTTAGGATTATGTATATATATCAATATATATATACTTTTTTAAAACTAGTTATTCAATATATTTATAGTCAATAATATTATTATATTTAACTTTTCATCAGATGATAATATTTGACTTTTAAAACAAATTAAAATATTTCTAATTTATAATATTTCTAATTCAATAATAATTTTTAATATATAATGACCTAAAAGTTATTAAATATATTATAAGTAAAAAATAGAATCCTCTTTATTAAAAATGAATATATTTTGAAATAACAAAAAGGTATTGGAGTTGGGTGTCCCATGAATGTTTGTAAATATATATAAAATATGGAAAATTAAAAATTGCAGGTATTGGAGTTTTCAAAAGCAATAAAAGAACATTCATTACATTCATGTGGTCTCTTGAAAGCTCCTGAAGGTCTAGCAGACATCATAGAGTCTACCATTGGAGCTCTTTCTATCGACTGGAACTACTCCCTTGAGACCATTTCAGATGTAACTCCATATATAAATTTACAGTCTTTTAATGAATATATGCAATGATTACTCCACTAATTTTGGGACTGGCACTATATATAATATAGGTGGTGAAACCATTGTTGAAGCCTATAATAACATAATACAAATTTGTGAGCCATCCAATGACACAACTCAATGAAATGTGTCAGTAGAAGAACTTGAAATTGAGGTTTAACGACAGTTGGGAAGTTGATAAAACGTTCATGTCTTTATTGAGGATCGTTTGGTTGGACATGGACATCATCGTATCAAAAAAGATAGTGCTCGTAACTGCGCTGCAAAAAATGCTATCAGCAATTTTTCCAATTTCTTTTGAAGAGATTTTATTTATATGTTTGTATCAAAATTGAGTTCTCGAGAAGAAATTGTACTATCTTTGTATTTGAATCAACTTGTATTAAAAAATATTTTGTTTTTATTATGAAACGGAAAAATAATCTTTCTTTAAAAATTACAAAATCTGTATTTAAAAAACATTTAAATACAAAACATCCACTAAAAAGAAATAGAGTCACTATGTTTTATATTGCCTCTCACTTTGAATCCATTATAACTATATAAGACAATAATAATAACCCAACCGAATGATAAACAATAAATTAACCGTGTAAGCATAACTTACTAGGCAGCTATTAGGCTATGATGTGATATTACTTTGTCGAGGTCAGACCCTATTCGGGAATTCTCATGCGTGCCAAAAAAATTCTGACTTTGACGCGACGTGAGTTTCCCTCTCTTTATTGAAAACGTAAAAAATCTTTCTTTTAAAATTACAACATCTTTATTTTATAAAAAAACTTTTAAATACTTATAAAACATCCACTAAAAAGAAACAGAGTGACTACGTTTTATATTGCCTCTCACTTTGAAAACACCAAAACTAGTTCGTTTTATATTCATCCAAATTCTCTGCACAAATCTCTTTACAATGCCTAGGTCCTTGACAGGGTCTTCTTGGGTGTCAACAAGATCTCCATCTCCTGAACCAATTCATACGAACAAAATTACTCTCATAGTCGGGGATGAGTATGACTTCATGATGAGTGTTCATACACATGGGAAGAAAATAATGTCTTGAGTATTGTAAATTGATAAATGTTGATCTTGGCACGGTTCGCTTCATGTATGACAACAAGCGTCTCAGACCTACTGATACTCTTCTGTCGGTTATTTCACTCACTTTTGTATTTAATAATTTTGTTTAAATCCATTATATCCAAAATCAATATTGTCATGTTTAAAGTTTCTTTTTCAGTTAATGATGGAAGACGGTGCCGAAATTTCTGTGGTATTGGAGTAGTTTGAAGTTTGATGGTGGTCTGTTAGCTGTTTGTATTTTATTTTCTTTCTGGATATTAAAAATTTTCGTAATTCCAGTATGTTATGCAACCTCTGAAAGTTATAAATTATATCCATTATTTTAACTTAAGTCGTATATTAATCATAACTCAATCGGCAAGTAAAAAACATCACTCATAAATACACAAAGATAAACAAGGCCTTCAGTAGGATAACTCATGCGATGCGACGTGATTCTAATGCGTGCCAAATATTTATCTGACTTTGATGCGACGTGATTCTCCCTCTCTTTCTTGAAAACTTCAAAAACAAATCTTTATTTTTTTAAAAAAACACCAAAACTAGTGAAATGATTATGTGGAAGGTTAAAAGTGAGAAATAGTGGGTTGAATTCTTATTAGCATAGAAAATTGAAAAAATCAATCATTAAAAGACACATCAATCAAATAAAAACAGAGGGAGTATTACGCAACTATTATGTCATAATATGAGGCTATGATGTTATTACGTTACCGAGGTAAAAAAAATCGTGACTCTTCGATTAATAACTAAGCTTTATTGAAATTAGAACTCAGCTATTGTTAAACGAGAACTTAGCCGCATAAAATTTTAAAAATAAACAAATCCAGGTCACTAAACCGTATTCCACGCCAATAAAACATACATTATACATATCAAATTTCTCAGTTGCTCAACTATTTCACTCTGACTAAAGAAAGAAAAAAACTATTTAGTGACCTAGTTATCGCGCTCGTCGTCTTCATCGTCGAAATTTTATTGTGAACCCTCTTCGAAATTTCTGGTAAGTTGCGACTGATTCCCCTTGATATATGTTGCGAATGAGTTTTTTGTGTTGTGGACGAGTTTGATTTATGATGTGGCTGAGTTTGATTTCTGTAACGACCGAGTTTAATTTAAGTTGCGATTGAGTTTGATTTTGTTGCATATCAGTTTTTATTGTTGTTGTGTCTGAGTTTCTTTTTACATATAAATAAACAAATATTCTTAAATATTCTTGTATTCTACACGGAGTAAACCCTAAACAAAAACAACATATTAGTTTCCCTACTTTTATCACCACCATCTTACAGGTTCTTGATTTCCCCCCGCTTTTTGTACACTGGATTCATCTGTGCTTATCAACTGGGTTAATTGTATATATGGTTGATTTATATTTGTCTTTTTATGATCATATGTCTACCTCTGAATATCAAACACGGGATTACCCTCCAAGACTGTTAAGGGCTTCTAAGCTTGAAAAAAATCGTTAAATCACAATGTCCGTTTGGGAGACATCCCAGATGTTAGAGAAAAAGTAGGTACATTAGTGTGGGAAGAGCTGAAGACATTTCCTATTGGAATCATTTCCAAGCTAGGTGAAAGTCCGATCGTGTGGTCTGCTAAGACAATACATTATCTACTTTGTAGACAGCTCCACGTGAACCAGATGGAGATTTGGAGTATCGTTCATGATCAACCTATCAGGTTTGGATTAAACGAATTTGCTGAGAAAACTGGGTTCAACACAAATCCACTGCCAACGAAAACTTTTGAACATGAACCTGAGCAATACAAAGCTTTCTGGGATGAGTTGAATGTGCCGCATGGGATGGGACCCAAGTTAGAGGAATTGAGGACATCAATAAAAGTCTGTCCGACATGGACTGAAGAAAAGCGCAAATGGTTGGGCCTGTTATTCATGCAAGCCATTGGTATTTATGCTCTGAGTAATAATTCTAGGATACCTTTTAAAACTGCAATATTGGTATTCGACGATGATGCTATGATGGAATACCCATGAGGTCGTGTTGCATTTGAATCTCTTGTTAATTCTTTTAAGTTTTCGAGAGCAGACGGTAACTCATACACCCTCAATGGTTTAGTTCACGTGTTATTGGTTTCGGGGTATGAATACGTCACGTGCTTTAGAGAGAATTATGGGAACAGGTTAATAAATGATGAGATTCCGCTTCTTCGATGGGCTGGAAGTCGTCCACGTGCAAATTTAGATTATGCCATCTCTAATGAGATCATAAATCATGGCACGGTAATGTTTCAGACTGAGTTTTTTTATTCCATGGCTGTGTTATATTCAAAATTTTTGTATCTCTTGTATTACTGCTGAGTTATCCAGTTGTTATTTTCTTATTGGCTGAGTTATGAAGTAGATAGTTTTTAGCGGATTTGGCAAGGTAATGTTTCAGACCGAGTTTCTAATAATTTGGTGGTTGTGTTATGTTGCCACATTTTGTATCGCCTGTTCAACGGCTGAGTTTTTATTCAGTTTTTATTATCTTGGTGATTGAGTTACGAGTTATTGATAGCTAGTTTTTATTTTTAATCGTGGCAGAGTTACGCGTTGGATAGTTTTTATTTACTTGTTGGCTAAGTTTGTTTGAATTTGAAGGCGGAGTTATGTTTTAAATTGTGCAGTTTCGCGTGAGGAATATGGTCATGAAGGAGTCTTTTCAAGGGCATAATGGGATGACGTGCATGAGGAAGGGTATTAATCCTTCTGTATCAATATATGATCCTCTAGCACCTGTTGAGCCGGCGCAATGGAAGACACTCATGGACCACCTAAAGAAATTCGAGTATGGGCCTTGAGACCATCTGTTAATCACTCTATCATCATTCCATGCATAAACTGAGTTATGTTTAATTGTACAGGAAGGAAGATGAGCCGGACAGTGAGGGTCAGTTCTTCAAAGTGCTTACTACTGTAAGAAATGAGTGGGGAACAAATAAGAGCTTTGGATGGTTGGGGGATACTGTAAGTCTACTTTACGCCTCGGTTATTTAGTTAATGGCTGGGTTTTTTTTATATAGGTCACTGAGTTATTTACTCTTCGATTACTGGGTTATGATATTTTACGCTTGTTTCTACAGCATATGGCTTCGTATACTAGAGTCCTCATTCGGTCCATGGAAGACCCCACCCCATTCTGGAGTGACCGCATTTTGTTTCTCGATAGCGGGTTTTGCAATGTCCGATGGCCGATGAAAAAAAAATTTGTATGGTTCTAGTCATTTTTACTAAAATGTATGGTAGTTAAGCTATCTTCCCTAAAAAATTTTGCTAGTTAAAAATAAATGAAGCATCGAGAATTAAAGAAATTGTATTTGGATTTTTTATTTATAAAATAAAAATATGTATTTAGAAGGAAATAAGGTATGTATAAACATTTATAAAAGTGTTTGAAGTTGTAATTTTTAATTTTTTAATAAATTTCAAATAATAAAACAAACAAAAAACGTTGATTGATCGTGACAATATTGGGTAGAGCTGATCAAAACGGTAAAACCGAACCAAACCGAACATGATTGAAATAGGCGATATGGTATAATTTTGGATAAACCATATAAACCGTTTAGATACACATTCATAAAAACCATGGATATGTATATGGTACGGATATTAACGAGAAAACCAATTAAACCGGAAAAAATGAATTACTTTTATTTTTTATTTAAATAACAAAATATATATTATAATCATATAATGATCTACATGGAATTACCATTTACTAAAATCAAACCAGTGTCCATTGTAAAAAAATATTTTCTTAGTAATTTAATTATTTAATTTTGATATCTAAATAATATAAAATTTATTATATCATTAAATAATCTACATAAATTTATAATTTTCTATAAAACTAAAACAATCAGTGTCGACTATAAGGAAAAAAAACATTTTTTTGTAATTCAAACATGTATGTATTAGTTTCTTGTATAGTACATAAATCATCTGAATCAAAATTATTAATATTTTCTATTTTTTACTGATAAATGCTAGTTTGAAAATAACGGCGATTTCTAAGTGATTATAGTCTCCTAGGTTTTCCTTATTTGGCTTGACAAGCAAGTCACCTTCGGTGGGGCTCCGGCGCCATGGCATCTCCGGCGTTGGTCTCTGTCATGTCGTCACCAGCAACAGCCCCTCCGGCTGTTTCTTCTTCCTCTCCTAAGTCTGCATGGAACACAGCGATGCTCAACGCTTTGTCTGATCTCTCTACTCACTCTTCGGTGCCGTCGGTTACAAAAACAGGAGGCTTAACCTCCATTACAATACCAAAACACCTCTTAGCAAACCACGAGCCACTTTGGTCAAAATTTCTGGTTGGGTTCTTCATTGGGAAGCACCCCATATTGACAAAGTTCATGCCATAGTAAATCGATTGTGGAATCGTGATGGAAAATTAGCCAAGATAGATGTTCAATTTTTTAAAAGTGATACTGATTTGTTTCGTATTGAATTATCTGAAATGCAAAACAATAATTTTCGTAAGAAATATTGGCATATTTATGATACCTTACTTGTGGTGCAGGAATGGAGTCCATCTAAATCACAAGCCAAGCCGGATCTTACTGCAATGCTATTGTGGATTGATTTTCAAAACATACCTGACTATCTATATTCTTATGCAGGTCTTAAATTTCTCGGTGACGTAGTCAGAGATTTTCAGAGGCTGCATCCAAATACGGTACGTTGTGTACGCCTAGATGTAGGTCGCGTCATGGCAGTAGTAAATCTGGAAAATGAACTCACAACTGCTATTAAACTGATTGGTGTTGATACGCCAATCCTCATCAAATACCCCTGGCTTCCACCACGTTGCAAAACCTGTAAAGCTTGGGGACATACGGCACCATCCTGCAAGAAGAATGATATACCGGATATCGTCCCTCTTACTACCATTCCAAATGCTAATCACCAACAACATCAAGTCCATCCGGCTGTGACCATTGCTGCCTGCACTCAACAAATCACTCTCGGCAATGAAACCTCTACTGCTACACAAGAGACAGTGAATCCCATTGTTATCGAACAAGTCCAGACCAATCCCATTGCAATAGCAGAAACACACACTATCGATCCTCCTTTGCTAGTGCAAGATTCTACTCATCTATTACAACATGTCTCATTACTAACTACTTCATCTGGTGATGCAGGTTCTTAGAAGACACCAACGGTAGCTCCGCCTTTTACAAGCTTAAATAATGTTTCTCTGCATGATGCGTCTTCGGAATGTCTTGATGGCATGAGTTTAGCACAGCAACCTCTTCCACCGATTGACCAGGCTTCCTTGGTTCCTAATGATCAAAGTGCGGCCTCAGAGTGGTCTATAGTGAAACAAAGTGGCCGAGCCTCTTCTCTATCTCCAACTAAACTCGCTTCGGTTAATCCAAATGATATCTCAACTTTCTCACCATCTCGTTTTGTGGTTCTTGCAGACATTCAAAGAGGAAGGGCAAGTCTCGGATGGGGACATTCCAAAACAAACTGATGCTTCACTAGCGGGACGCTATAGTACTAGAACCAAATCTAAATTGGCGGATCAAGCTCCACCAATTCACAAACCGATCAAAAACTTGGCCAACAAAAAACACAATCATGTCTCCTCCCGGAGACCATAATGATCATGTCGTTATTTGCTTTGAATACAAGAGGCTTCAACAAGCCACACAAACACTCTATTATCCGTCATTGGATACAATCTACTAAACCTCAATTTGGTTGTTTACTTGAAACTCGTGTCCAATCTCACAACTTTACTCGTATTTTTCAGTCAGCTCTTCCTAGCTGGGATGCCATTCAGAACTATGCCGCTCATTGGCTTCGTCGTATCTGGGTTTTTTGGAAGGAGGGAGTTATTGTCACCCCCCTTCTTCTCACTTCTCAATTGATCACCGTTCTTGTTACTCTTGATTCATGCTCGATTGTTCTAATATCATATGTCTATGCATAAAATTTTCAGGTTGATCATGTGCATCTCTAGAATGCGTTGTTGGAGAGTCGCCGACCCTATGGCACTGCGCAAATTCATGGGGGATTTTAACGAAATCTTATCATCTTCGGACCACTCAAAACATGTTCGTGGTAAACGCCTTCTGGGCATGCTACAGTTCCAAGACTTGGTCAATCGTATGGACTTAGCGGACTTGTCCTATGTAGGGCCTCGGTTCACCTGGACAAATCGTCGGGATGGCGACCCGATTGCGAAGAAACTTGACAGAAGTCTTGTTAATGATACTTGGATAGTGCCTTTCTGGGTTCTTACACGGCGTTTGAGGCGAATGGTGTCTCCGACCATGCGCGCTGTGTCATTCGCCTCTCTTCTTATTACTCTAACTCTCGTAAACCGTTTAAGTTTAATAACTTTCTTATTGATGACCCTTCTTTTTTGCAGTGTATCTCTGATTCATGGATATCCGGCCCTTCTTTGTCTCACTCACGACTTGCTCTCAGATTGCTCCATACCACGCTAAAGCAACTTAAGCTCACCCTTTGGAACATTAACCACACGTCTTACAGCGATTTTTCCAACCGAACATATCTAGCCTATGATCATCTTTGCGCTGCACAACTCAATGCACTAACTGATCCATCGCCAACGAATATCCAAGCCGAGGGTGTAGCTTCTGTGAATGGTCTTTCCTTGCGGCAGTGGAGGAGCTCTTGTATCAATAAAAATCAAGGATAAATTGGCTACGTAATGGAGATAAAAATACGCGGTTTTTCTATCGTATAGCATGAGCGCGATCAAGTCGAAACTCTATCCGGCGTCTTGTTCAGCCCTCGGGTCTTACAACCACAGAACTTTCAGATATAAAGGAGGAGGTTGTCCGCCATTTCCAAGACTTTCTTCAACAATCTCCCTCCATTACTCCTGTTCCTTTTCCTCATCTTGAATCTCTTCTAACTTACTGTTGTCCTCTTGTTGCAGGTGAACAACTCACTCAACCAATTTCGGCCTAAGAGATCCATGCAACTCTCTTATCTATACCTTCTAACAAAGCCCCGGGACCGGATGGCTATACAACAGAGTTTTTAAAATAATGTTTCTATGCATGATGCGTCTTTGGAACGTCTTGATGGCATGAGTTTAGCACAGCAATATCTTCCACCGATTGAACAGGCTTCCTTGGTTCCTAATGATCAAAGTGCGGCCTCAGAGTGGTCTATAGTGAAACAAAGTGGCCGAGCCTCTTCTCTATCTCCAACTAAACTCGCTTCGGTTAATCCTAATGATAACTCAACTTTCTCACCATCTCCTTTTGTGGTTCTTGCAGACAATAAAGAGACTAGTGAGGAGGATAAAGAGGAAGGGCAAGTCTCGGATGGGGACATTCCAAAACGAACTGATGCTTCACTAGCGTGACGTTATAGTACTAGAACCAAATCTAAATTGGCGGATCAAGCTCAACCAATTCGCAAACCGATCAAAAACTTGGCCACAAAAAACACAATCATGTCTCCTCTCGGAGACAATAATGATCATGTCGTTATTTGCTTTGAATACAAGAGGCTTTAACCAGCCTCACAAACACTCTATTATCCGTCATTGGATACAATCTACTAAACCTCAATTTGGTTGTTTACTTGTAACTTGTGTCCAATCTCATAACTTTACTCGTATTTTTCAGTCAGCTCTTCCTAGCTGGGATGCCATTCACAACTATGCCGCTCATCGGCGTCGTCGTATCTCGGTTTTTTGGAAGGAGGGAGTTATTGTCACACCCCTTCTTCTCACTTCTCAGTTGATCACCGTTATTGTAACTCTTGATTCATGCTCGATTGTTCTCATATCATATGTCTATGCATAAAATTTTCAGGTTGATCATGTGCATCTCTAGAATGCGTTGTTGGAGAGTCGCCGACTTTATGGCACTGCGAAAGTTCATGGGGGATTTTAACGAAATCTTATCATCTTCGGACCACTAGAAACATGTTCGTGGTAAACGCCTTATGGGCATGCTATAGTTCCAAGACTTGGTCAATCGTATGGACTTAGCGGACTTGTCCTATGTAGGGCCTCGGTTCACCTGGACAAATCGTCGGGATAGCGACCCGATTGCGAAGAAACTTGACAGAAGTCTTGTTAATGATACTTGGATGAGTGCCTTTTTGGGTTCTTACACGACCTTTGAGGCGAATGGTGTCTCCGACCATGCGCGTTGTATCATTCACCTCTCTTCTTATTACTCTAACTCTTGTAAACCGTTTAAGTTTAATAACTTTCTTACTGATGACCCTTCTTTTTTGCAGTGTATCTCTGATTCATTGATATCCGGCCCTTCTTTGTCTCACTCACGATTTGCTCTCATATTGCTCCATACCAAGCTAAAGCAACTTAAGCACACCCTTCGGAAATTAACCACACGTTTTACAGCGATTTTTCCAACCGAACGTGTCTAGCATATGATCATCTTTGCGCCCCACAACTCAATGCACTAACTGATCCATTGCCAATGAATATCCAAGCCGAGGGTGTAGGTTCTGTGAATGGTCTTTCCTTGCGGCAGCGGAGGAGCTCTTGTATCAACAAAAATCGAGGATAAATTGGCTACGTAATGGAGATCAAAATACGCGGTTTTTCCATCGTATAGCATGAGTGCGATCAAGTCAAAACTCTATCCGGCATCTTGTTCTGCCCTCGGGTCTTACAACCACAGAACTTTCAGAGATAAAGGAGGAGGTTATCCGCCATTTCCAAGAATTTCTTCAACACTCTCCCTCCATTACTCCTATTCCTTTTCCTCATCTTGAATCTCTTCTAACTTACCGTTGTCCTCTTGTTGCAGGTGAACAACTCACTCAGCCAATTTCGGCCTAAGAGATCCATGCAACTTTCTTATTTATGCCTTCTAACAAAGCCCCGGGACCGGATGACTGTACAACAGAGTTTTTTAAAGCATCGTGGTCCATTATTGGCGGGGACTTTATCACAGCGGTACAATCTTTTTTCCTTTATGGTTTTCTGCCGAGGGGAGTCAATGCTACTCTCATCTTATTGATACCTAAAGGAGATGATCCAGAGCGCATCACTGATTACCGTCCCATTTCATGCTGCAACATTATCTACAAAGTCATCTCAAAAATACTTGCCAATCGTCTCAAGATTCTTCTTCCCGACTTCATTAAACCCAATCAAAGTTCCTTCATTAAAGGACGTCTTCTACTAGAGAATGTGTTATTAGCCACGAAACTTGTCAAGGATTACCATCGGCCAACAATCTCGGCTACATGTACTTAAGCTCGACATCTCCAAAGCTTTTGACACGGTCAATTGGAATTTAATAACCACCATCTTACAGGTGCTTGACTTTCCCCCGCTAATTATTCATTGGATTCATCTGTGCTTATCCACCGCCACCTTCTCTGTCTTCGTCAACGGTGAGCCTGCGGGATACTTCCCAAGTTCCTGAGGGCTTTGCCAGCCCTATCTCCCTATCTCTATGTCATTGTGAATAATGTATTATCTAAGCTTTTAAATGCAGCTGCGTTATCTGGACGTATTGGCTATCATCCTTATTGTCACGACCTTGGCCTTACTCATCTTTGATTTGCAGACGATATACTTATTTTTGTGATGGGACTCCTCGATCCGTTCAGGGTATCTTGCAGGTTTTAGATAAATTTGGGAATGCCTCGGGTCTTCATGTTAACCTTACAAAATCCTCAGCTTTCCTCACGTCAAATCCACCGTTACCATTGATTTAGACAATCTCGGCATATGGGTTGTGATGTAAACCGTTGCCAATTCGTTATCTTGGATTGCCTCTAACGACAAAGCGGCTTTCTCCGACGGATTACGAGCCGTTAGTTGACCGTATTCGCTCACGTCTAAATTCTTGGTCTACTAAACTCTTATCTTATGCAGGTCGTCTACAGCTTATTCAGTCGGTGATAGTAAGCATTATCAACTTCTGCAATCATCATTTCGTCTCCCAAAAAGATGTTTGCAAACACTAACCAGTCTGTGCAGTAGCTTCTTATGGATGGGTTCCCTAACCTCAACATCTCCCGCAAAGGTAAGTTGGGTTTATATTTGTTGTCCCAGATCGCAGGGTGGACACGGCATTCGGCGCTTTGATGACACATCGACGGTTTACTCGCTCTCTCTCATATGGCGCCTCCATACCAATGCATCATCATTATGGACAGCATGGACGAGGCACTATCTTCTTCGACAAGCAACTTTCTGGGATGTTAATTCGACCACCTCGGGTTCCTGCATCTGGCGCAAGTTGCTCAAGCTTCGCCCCTTAGCAGCAATGTTCTTCAAGTCTGTCATAGGTAACGGTACAAACACATCTTTTTGGTTTGATAACTGGTCGCCTCTTGGTCCTCTGCTAGCTTTGACAGGTGAAGTTGGTATCCGAGAATTTGGTGTAGCACGGCATGGAACCGGCGCAAGTGCAGCGAACAGTGATCGTTGGCTTCTTAAGAGGTCTTGGCGAACAGCATTGCGATCTACTTTTGGCATGATCATCACCTAGCCGTTACCTATGCAAGGGCCCATTCAAGATACGCGCATGTGGCATCACGGTGGTGGCAACTACAGACCTGATTAGTCGTTCTAATCCCTATCAATCTTGGGCTGATACTTTATGGTTCTCTGAGGCTATACCCCGTTACTCTTTCATTTCGTGGTTGGCAGTTCTTGACAGGTTAGCAACGGGGTGTCGACTGAGAGCTTGAGGACAAGCTAGATCCTGCATCTTCTATGGTGAATCGAACGAAACAAGGGACCACCTGTTCTTCGCTTGCCCATACACCTACACTCTTTGGTCCAACCTCATCTCCCCTCTTCTACATCACTGCACCACTCTTGATTGGCATCACACCCTCATCTCTATTAGAAGACCAGCCACTCCTGCTCTAGCCTCACCCCTACTCAAGATCTGTTTTCAAGCCGCCATATACCACATTTGGCGAGAGAAAAACGCACGAAGCCATGGACAGCTACACCAACCGCACGGCACCTTACTGAGACTCATCAAGCATGTCATACACCATCAGATTTTTAGCTTGAACTATCCTACGACATCACGATATCACGGCTTAGAGGCCCTATGGCTTTCCTTACATCCCAGTTGATTGCTCTGCCTCAGCTTATTTGTCTCGGCATTTCCAGGTCTTCATACTTCTATGTTTTCTCTCTCTTGTATGCGGGTTAGGTCTCATGTGTTGTACTCTTTTTTCTTATTTTAGTTTTATCCCATTGGATTTTCTAAAATCATGTTTTAACGAGGCAACCATGACACCAACCACAAAACCTGCATATTTATTTCTGCAAACTTTACCGATCATTCTTTTGTACATATGACTCTTCTTTTTTATATCAATAATTTTAACATTTCATCAAAAAAAAAATTCTATTTTAAATGAACATAATTTCATGTGTATTATAAGAAGATAATAATTAATGGTGATTGACATTAATACAAGGACGTCCAATAGTTGGTTTTTTGTTGTCATTATATGTTTTTATCTTATTTATTTATTATTTGTAACTTATGTTGTCTCTTATGGATCCATTATGTTCTTTTGTTTTTATAATATATTAAATTTATTAACCAGAAACTAAAAGAGTATTATTTACATAGAAAAGAATCAAGTAGGAAACAAAGTAAAGCCAACAACTGTTAAAAAAGGTAGTGGATGGCCGCGGATGTCTTTTTTATAACTTAGTCAATAATGTATTTATCACATCTTTTACAAAAATAAGTAAAATGTGATTTACCAATAAATTATATTTTCCACACATTTAAAAGTATTATATAAATATATATATAATAACATATATATATATATATACATATAAACTGTTAAAGACAAAATATATATATTTAGACTGTAAAAAGTATTGGAAAATATATTATTACCCTATAATCTCTCTTAATTGCCTCTGTTTATATTGTGTACGTTAGGCACTTACCTTAATCTTCCTATGTGACTTGTATATAAGTCTGTACATGTTCAATGAATAAATTATTTCTTTCCATACTCTATTATGGTATTAGAGCTTTAGGTCCAACCCTAGTTGTGCCGCCGTCTTCTTCTCCTTTCTTCTAAGAGTCTTCTTCTTCGTTGCTTCCTCTTTATTCCATCTGTTCTGTTTCTTTTATCTTATTATGCAACTCTGTTTCTGTTTTTTTAATCTTTTTTTTTCCCTTCCTCTCTTGAATTAGTATCTATGGCTTCTGAAACTGTTGAACAAACTGTTGTCTTTGACACTCTGAACCCAGAAAGAACTCTGCTCACAGTTAACATGTCAAGTGTGACAAAACTAACGACATCTAATTATCTTATGTGGCAGAAACAGGTGATGGCAATCTTAGAAGGACATGAACTTCAAGGCTTTCTTCAACCATGTCCTATTTCTCAGAAAACATAGTGGGTGACCAAACTGTTCCCAATCCAGCGTATGATGCGTGGCGCCTTCAAGATAGGCTACTTTACAGTGCTGTCATTGGTGCCATTACTCTCCCTGTGCAGTCCGTTGTTAGCAGTGAAAATAACACCGCAGAGGTCTGGGAGCTCTTGTCTACTGCCTTTGGTAAATCAACTAGAGGTCACATAGGACAACTGAAGATGCAAATCAAAGTCTGTACGAAAGGAACAAAGTCAGTCATGGAGTATCTCCGCCTCATCAAGTCAAAGGCAGATGATTTGGCATTACTTGGTAAGCCAATGGATTTAGAAGATCTGATTGAACAAATACTTGCAGGTTTAGGTGATGAATTCAAACCTGAAATTGATGCTATCAATGGATGTGACACTCCAATCTCGTTCACGGAGCTGCACGAAAGGCTTGTAAACCGTGAAGCTATGATACTGAGAACAAATGCACCTGCTCATTCTCCTGTTGTTGCCAACGTTTTTGAATCTCAGCCACGACAACAAGGGCGTCACTCGCAGAATTCAAACCAACGCCATCACTATCGCTCCAGAGATCAGCAAAACACCAACACCAACTACACCAACATCAACTACACCAACAATCGTGGAGGCAATAGGCCATATCTTGGCTATTGCCAAGCTTGCGGTATAACAGTTCTGTCCGGAGTTTCGCATTGTCCGTGGATCACAATTCAACTCACCTGGCCCTCAGTTCAACACACAATGGCCACATCAATCTCAAAAACACCAACAATGGCCACCTTCAGCAAATCATGCTCAATTATCAGATTCTTCCACATGGCTGCTTGACTCTGGAGCTTCTCACCACATGACGTCCGATTTGGCAAATTTAGCTCTCCATCAGCCTTACACTGGATCTGATGATGTCATGCTTGGTGATGGATCCGGCTTACACATTTCTCATACTGGTTCCCTTTCTATCCCTTCCTACACTCGTCCGTTTTTCATTAACAAAGTTTTATGTGTTCCATCTCTAAATAAAAATCTGATTTCTGTATTTCAATTATGCTCTAAAAATAATGTTGAACTAACCTTTTCACCTACATACTTTCAGGTGAGAGATTTAGCAACGGGAACCCTTCGGTTGGAAGGCAAACCTAAAGATGGCACATATGAGTGGCCGTCTCATTCCTTTCCGAAACCACCATCTTTTGCTTATACTTCTTCTATTCGAACTACTTTTGTTAATTGGCATTCTCGTTTAGGACATCCCTCTACTCCTATGTTAAGACATATTATTTCACATTATGATTTACCTCTTTCATCTAAACGTTTCAGTGATGATTTATGTGTTTCATGCTCTTCTCATAAAATGCATAAACAACCATTTTCTCAGTCTACTATTACTTCATCTCATCCTCTAGATATTGTTTATTCAGATGTGTGGACTTCTCCGGTTTATTCGTTCGATGATTTTAAATATTATGTAATTTTTGTGGATCACTACACTAGGTATATTTGGTTATATCCCTTGAAAAAGAAATCTCATGTTTTAGAAATATTTATCAAGTTTAAAGCTTTGGTTGAAAATCAATTTCAACACAAACTCAAAACTTTATACACCGATAATGGTGGTGAGTATATCGGTCTTGCTAAATTTCTATCAACACTTGGTATATCTCATCTCACATCCCCTCCTCACACACCCGAACATAATGGTCTAAGTGAACGGCGACATAGACACATAGTAGAAACTGGTTTAGACTTACTTTCTCATGCCTCCATGCCTAGATCTTATTGGTCATTTGCCTTCACAACTGTTGTCTATCTAATTAATAGGATGCCTACCCCCAATCTATCATTTAAATCACCATTTCAACTGTTATTTCGTAAAAATCCCAATTATATGAAACTCAAAGTGTTTGGATGTCTATGTTTTCCTTGGTTAAAACCCTATAATAATCACAAACTTGATGCTCATTCTTCCCCTTGTGTGTTTCTCGGTTATTCTATGTCTCAAAGTGCCTATCTTTGCTTAGATCGCTCTAACTCTCGTGTGTACACATCGAGACATGTTTTGTTTCATGAATATGTCTTTCCCTTCAGGTTGAATGCAAAGATTACAGATATTACTGATACAACAGGGGCTGCATCTTCCTCAGCTCCTACACGCCTTGTATCACTTGTTCCTCTGCTTCGTGTACCTACAGTCCCTGCTGTTGCATCAACACCTTTGCTCACTTCACCATCTCACACGACACAAGACTCTCATATGTCTGATTCGGCAACAACTACTCCATCAGCAACACACAATTTTCCAGCTCCTACATCACCTTCGGTTCCTTCAGCACCTACTATGTCGCTACCAGTCTCACAACCTGTGATAGTTCAGCCTCCGCAAGAGCTCCGCACCAGCAAACGCACCAGAAAACCTGTTCAAAAGTTGAACCTGCAGGCTGCTCTATCCTCCACTCCTGAACAGCCACCAAAATCAATTACTCAGGCTCTCAAAGATCCTTGTTGGAGAAGAGCAATGGAAGAGGAAATTGAATCACTTCACCGTAATCACACCTATAATATGGTTTTACCCCGTAAACCAGTTAATGTTGTTGTCTCTCGGTGGTTCTTTTCCATTAAGAGAAACCCGAATGGTACAATTTCACGCTATAAAGCCCGTCTCATCGCCAAAGGCTTCCACCAACGTCCGGGCATTGACTTTCATGATACTTTCAGTCCTGTCGTCAAACCTACGACGATCTGACTAGTTCTTAGTGTTGCTGTCACCAGAAATTGGCCACTTCGCCAATTAGATGTCAATAATGCCTTTCTCCAGGGGACGCTTAAGGATGACTTATACATGGCTCAACCACCGGTTTTTCATGATCCGGCACACCCGAACGCGATATGCAAACTCTGGAAGGCAATCTATCGTCTTCGCCAAGCTCCTCGCGCTTGGTACACCGAGCTTCGTACCTTTCTCTTACATCATGGTTTTATAAATTCATTGGCTGATGCTTCCCTTTTTATATATAATCGTGATGGTATTTTACTCTATTTTTTAGTGTATGTAGATTATTTAATACTTACAGGTAACAATGAACTTTTCATCAAGACCTTCATCAAAACACTCTCTGATCGTTTCTCTCTCAAGGATCTTGGCCCTTTGTCTTATTCTCTTGGGATCGAGGTTCGTCGGACAACAAAAGGCCTGTTTATAAATCAAGCCCGATACATATCAGATATCTTGCAACGCACACACATGACTGATGCAAAGCCACTGCCCACTCCAATGTGCTCCTCAACATGTTTAACGCTTCATGGAGGAACACCTATGTCTGATCCCACAGAGTTTCGAAATGTCATCGGCAGTCTTCAATACTTATCACTTACCCGTCCTGATGTCACTTATGCTGTCAACAAATTGTCTCAATTTATGCATAAACCAACCTCCGAACATTGGCTTGCTGCTAAATGCATCCTTTGTTATCTTGTTGGCACTATCACCAAAGGTATTTATTTAACTTCCTCGAATGTCTCATCGATTCATGCCTTTACTGATGCAGATTGGGCTGGGAACCGGGACGACTACACCTCTACAGGCGCTTATATTGTCTATCATGGTCGTCACCCAATTGCTTGGTGCTCAAAGACACAGACCAGAGTTGCACGGTCATCGACGGAGGCTGTATATAGGTCTATTGCTTCAACAACATCAGAGATGTGCTGGCTACTCTCACTTTCTCGTGAAATCGGGCTCACACCTAGCAATATACCAACCATCTTTTGTGACAACAAGGGGGCGACTTATCTTAGTGCAAATCCCGTCTTCCATTCAAAGATGAAACACCTAGCCTTAGATTATCATTTCGTTCGTCAACAAGTCCAAGCTGGAATCCTTCATGTCTCACATGTTTCATCTCATGATCAACTAGCTGACGCTCTCACCAAACCACTACCTCGTCTCCCCTTTCAACACATGTGTAGCAAGATTGGACTCACTACTAGTGCTCCATCTTGAGGGGACGTATTGGCAAATATATTATTACCCTATAATCTCTCTTAATTGCCTCTGTTTATATTGTGTACGTTAAGCACTTACCTTAATCTTCCTATGTGACTTGTATATAAGTCTGTACATGTTCAATGAATAAATTATCTCTTTCCATACTCTATTAAAAAGAGCTAATAGTCCGAGAAAAGTTCGCTTAATAATCTTTGTTATATTTTAAGTACTCATTTACTTATATATCTTGGTTGATTTTAAGATTTTATTTTTCAATTTATACTGTGATTCAATATTTTTATTTCATAATTCACAAAAAGTCACAATTTACCAAAAAAACTAAAAGCAACCTAATAAAATGTTAACCGTATCTACTAAGTCAGCTTAAACATGTCCTAAACTCTAAAATATGTACTTACCGATATTAAAAATCCAAAAAAAAATCTGTCGTTGAGCTGTTCGTAACCTTATATGAGTTAATTTCTCCAGTATAATACAATTGCATCAACAACAAATAAAAATTTGATATTTTTCTTTAACATTTAATGAAAAAATAAATCAAATTTTTTGGGAGAATAATGAGAAACATACATAGGTATACATAGGTAAAGTTACAACCATAGGTAAAAAAACTTATGTCGCAAAAATATCGCATTTTCTTTTAGGGCAATATGCGATTTTTGGGTCGAATTAGTATTTTTTATTTTTCTTATTTGTCAAATTACACGGCGTGAATTGGTGACATCAGCGGCATCATGGTGGACCCTCCTCCGCTGTCTGGTGCAGTTGCTTTCGGCGGTCCAGGCTCTGGTGCACGTGCAACTGATGGTGCTGCTGGAGATGCTTCCTCACGAGCTCGTCAAGCTTCTGGTTCTGTTACAATCCCTTGGTCCTCCGTTGTTGCTTCATCGGACCCTCTTCTGCCGTCTGGTGCAGTTGCTTCCGGCGGTCCAGTCTCTGGTGCACGTGTAACCGGTGGTGCTGCTGGTGCTTTTTCCTCAAGATCTCATCAAGTTCCCGGCTTTGTTACAACCCCTTGGTCCTCCGTTGTTGCTTCATCGGACCTGCGTGCCATCAACTCCATTCGTCCTTCATTCACCCTCGACAATGGCACGACAATTGTTGATATTCCTCAAGCAATCATTGTTGATGCTCAACCTCTTTGGAACTCTTTCTTAGTTGGCTACTTTATTGGACCGGCTCCACATATTGAAAAAGTTCAAGCAACTGTCAATAGGCTTTGGAATCATGATGGCAAATCATCCAAGATTGACGTCCAATTCATCAAAGAGGACACCATTCTTTTTAAAATTTATTCTTTGTCTCTCCGTAACAACATAGCTCGAAATCAATACTGGCATATTTCTGATGTTCTACTTGTTGTGCAGGAGTGGAGTCCTTCTCACCTTCATTAGAAGCTGAATCTTACAGCCATGCCTCTTTGGGTCGACTTCAAGAATGTCTCGGATCATTTTTTTCTCGACCTTGTCTTAAATATCTTGGGGATAGAGTTGGTGAGGCGCAAAAGTTGCACCCCACAACGGATTATTGTATAAGCTCGATGTTGCTCGTGTTATGGTTGTTGTTAATTTGGAGAAAACCTTAACAACTAAAATCCAGCTAAAGAACATAGCTCAACTTGTACTAGTCTCTTACCCATGGCTCCCAATTTGTTGCACCTCATGTCATTCGTGGAGACATAAGGCTTTGGATTGCACAAAGCATGTTTCCAAGATTCACGTACCTACCATTACCGAGAGCTCACTTCCGGACCCTTCACTTACTGTCTCTTCAGCCTCTGTTTTTCCAGCATCTACCTCTTCGCCGGTTTTGGATCATGTCCTTTCCCCTGCTAGTGAAACCGCTGACCCGTCCCATCAGCTTTTACACCCAATCTCACAAATTATATATGACCTGGATCAGTTACATCCTACTCAAAATGTCTTTATTTCTGATGCAGGTTTAGTGGATTCACAAGTGGCTAATGCCGCGACCACTACACCCTCCATGGTCCCTTTAATGGATCCGGATTTGGAATTTGTAACACATACAAATGGTGACGGCGTTCCACCATCCACGCAAAGGCAATTGTTTGAGGGAACTCAAACCGGCTCTCCATCCTTTGAGACAAATGAGGACACCAAAAATAATGATGATTGCGCTATTGTTGTACGGGGTGGTCAAGCTACACAAGCCTCAACCGAAACAGTCAACACATTCTACCTTCACTCCCAATGTTTCTCCTTCTCATTTTACTGTCTTATCTAATGACCATGAACCTTCTTTGCAGGATGACAAGGAGGAGGGGCAAGTCTCTGATGTTGAGGAAGACCTCACCATAGAGTCCCAACCGCATGCAACCTCTTCAAAACAGCCACAACGTATCAAACCAAAAGGCCCAATTCCGTCTCTAGAATCCAGCAAACTCGCTAAGCAAGCTCCCTTAAAAAAATCTACTCATGTCTCCTCGCAGAGACACTAATGTGATGTCATTTTTTGCATGGAACACCCGAGGCTTTAACCAGCCTTGGAAACATACGATAGTTTGACACTGGATTGCCTCGTGAAAGCCTCTTTCTGGCTGCCTTCTTGAAACCCTTGTCCAACCATCTAATATTGTTTTGGATTTTCAATCATCTTTCCCGGGATGGTCTTGTATTCATGACTACTCCCATCATCAGTTGGGACGCATTTGGGTTTTCTGGAAAGAGGGAGTTGTCGTTACTCCCCTTCTCATTACTGCTCAAGTCATCACTGCTCTAGTTACTCTTGAAACTGGTGATACATTCCTAATCTCTTGTGTTTATGCATCAAATTTTCAGGTGGAACGCATACAGCTTTGGGCGGCTCTTGCTCAAAGTTGTCTCCTCTATGGCTCACGTCCAATCCCATGGCTAGTCGTGGGTGATTTCAGTGAAGTTCTAACTCTCTCCGATCACTCAACTTTTGGTTCTCAAACTCGACAGATTGGTATGAATCAATTCCAATACTTTATCGATGGTTGTGATCTTATAGACTTGGATTATGTCGGTCCCCGCTTTACATGGTCGATTAATCATCAAGTTGCTAACCCCGTTGCAAAAAATTTAGATCGAGCCTTTATCAATGATACTTAGACATCAGCTCATCCCCAGTCTTATGCTGTCTTCGAAGCTAACGGCATCTCCGATCATGCCCGTTGTGTCGTTCATCTTACTACTCCTATCTCCCCTAACCGTAAACATTTTAAATTTAATAATTTTTGGATTAATGAGACTGCTTTTCTTGACATTCACAGGTCTCATTGGTTAGGTGGCGAACCCTTACTTCACTCGCGTCTAGCCTTGCGTTTCTTTCAAATGCGTCTCAAGCAGCTTAAAGGGCCCCTTCGTGCTCTCAACTCATCCAAATATAGTGATTTATCCATTCACACCAAGCAAGCTTTTGATCGTCTACTTCATTGCCAATCACAATCACTCATTCACGCCTTGGAACACACTTATCGGGATGAGCATGATACAGCGCATCAATGGCGTTCTTTGGCCACAAGTGAGGAGCGGTTATATCAACAAAAATGAAGGATTCACTGGTTAAAGAATGGTGATCAAAATGCTACGTTTTTTCATCGTATTGCTTGTGCCCAGACTTCGTGTAATAACATCTATAGGCTTGTCCTGCCGAATGGTGATCTGCTAAGCACTGTTTTGGAAATCAAAGGTTCCGCGGTTTTTCATTTCAAGGGTTTCCTACAAGACCGATATGACATTACGCCTATTCCTTATGGTACTTTATCATCGTTACTAACTTATCGTTGTTCGCAGGTAGCTACCACTTCTTTAGTAGCCTCGGTCCTAGCTCCTGAAATCAAGGCTGCTCTTTTCTTGATGCTAGAAAATAAAGCTCCAGGACCATACGGTTACACCTCGGAGTTCTACAAGGCTGCTTGGCCTATTCCCGGCAACGATTTCACTACAGCGGTTCAGTCTTTTTTTCTCTATGGGTTTCTTCCTGCAGGTACCAATGCTACTTTAGTAGCTCTCATCCCCAAGGCTGAAAATCCTTAGACCATGAAAGATTATAGACCCATCTCTTGTTGCAATGTTATCTACAAAGTCATCTCCAAGATTCTTGCCAATCGCCTAAAGCTATGCCTTCCCACCGCCATTGAGCCCAACCAGAGTGCTTTCATCCAAGACCATCTCTTGCTCGAGAATGTCCTTCTTGCCACTGAAGTAGTCAAAGACTATCACAAACCAACCTTATCCCCACGTTTCACTCTCAAATTAGATATCTCTAAGGCGTTTGATATTATTGACTAGTGTTTCATAGTTTCGGTTTTGGAAGTTATGGGGATTCCAGACAGATTTATTCACTGGATCCACCTATGTCTTTCCACAGCTACTTTCTCGATAGTCTACAATGGTGAACCTGCTGGCTACTTCCACGAATGTAGAGGGATGCGACAAGGTTGTGCTCTATCCCCTTATCTTTACGTTATTGCTACTAATTTCTTTTCGCTTATGCTCAATATTGTTGATGCCTCTGGGCTTTTTTGTTATCATCCTCGTTGTGCAATCACAGGCCTAACGCATCTTTGCTTTGCAGATGACATATTGATCTTCTCTGATGGAACTTTGAGATGGATGCAGGGGATTCTAGAAGTCATGAGAACTTTTGGCAAGGCATCTGGGCTTCACCTTAATTTGTCCAAGTCTTCTACCTACCTCCCTGGCAGCCCTCAGCCGCCTCTCCGCCGTTTTCTATTGGATTCTGGTCTCTGCCTTGAGCCTCTTCCTGTCCATTATTTAGGTCTCCCTTTAACGAAAAAGAGCTTCTCACCAGCTGATATGCACCTTTCATTGATCGTGTTCGCTCCCGGGTCACATCCTGGTCGTCCAAGCTTCTCTCCTTTGCAGTGCATCTTCAGCTGATCAATTCCACTATTCTCAGGATGGTCAACTTCTGGAAATCGGCATTCCGTCTCTCGAAACGCTGTCTCCGCGAGATAGATAGCCTCTGCAGTAATTTTTTATGGTAAGGTACAACTACTTATCACCATATGGCTAAGCTCTCCTGGACTGATGTTTGTAGGCCCAAAGATGAGGGGGCCTGGGTATTCGCTGTCTAGAAGACACCTCCACGGTCTTTGCGCTTTCCCTCATATGGAGACTCCTCTCGAACACTACCTCCCTTTGGCGTGATTGGACTAAGTTGTATCTCCTTCGTAATGAAACGTTCTGGGAGGTCTGGGAAACTGCAAGTAGCTCTTGGATGTGGCACAAGCTCCTCAAACTGCACCCATTAGCCATCCAATTTTTCAGATTTGCTATCCAGGATGGACGCACCTCCTCATTCTGGTATGATCCTTGGTCTCCCCCCCCCCCTTGCTCCTTTGTTCTCTCTTGCAGGTCCAGTAGGGATTAGAGAACTGGGAATTCCATGGCACGCTACGGTCTCTGATGCGGTAGATCTAGCCATATGGCGAGTCCGTCTATCTCGGGTACCCAGGTATCGAGGCATTCAAGATCAACTCCTTGATCTACCTTTGCCGAGACCGGATTTGGGCTATGATACTCCCCTCTGGAGACACTTGAATGATGAATACAAGCCACATTTTACTTCCACCACCACTTGGCACCAGATTCACACTCACTACCCCCAAAATTCGATGGTCCTCTCTTATTTGGTTCTCACACGCTATTCCTCATTATGCGTTCATTGCTTGGCTTGCTATTTTAGACAGGTTATCGACAGGAAATCGGATGAGACTATGGGTTCATCATCAGCACTGCACTCTTTGTGGCGAACCAGATGAAACCTGTGACCACCTCTTCTTTGTGTGTCCTTTCTCCTTCACGGTTTGGAGCTTTCTTGTCTTGCCCCTTCTTCACCACCGCACAACCCCGGATTGGACAGCTACACTTCGCTCCTTGCAACACAGCTCTTTGCCTCAACCAGACCGCATTCTTCTGAAGCTTGCTTTCCAATCAGCCATCTACCACTAATGGCGCGAAAAGAAAAATCGTATTCATGGTCAACCCTGGCGTTCAACGGACCAGTTGTGTAATCTTATATTCCGCACAATTGCTTTCCGCATCACCAGCTTACGCTACGATGACCACTCCTGTCTTGCTTCTCTTAGCCATCGATGGGCCTCTACTACTACTTAAGCCAGGCTCATCCTGCTTTGCTACATTCGGCCATTCCCTGTTTATCGACATACTTGTCTCTCCCTCAAATGTTGCTGGATATAAGGTTTGTACTCTTTTTCCTGTCATTAGTTTTGTCCCATAGGATTTTCTAATGACAGGTTTTAACGAGGCAACCTTATATCCCACCCATAGCGCGCTTCTTTTCTCTTCAATTTTCCCAACTATCACAGCTTGTTTTTTTGTACATTAGCACTCTCTTCATGTAAATAAACTCTTGCTCATTTATATCATTTTAACATTTCATCAAAAAAAAAAAAATTATGTCTATTATTTTGATTAGGTGTTTTGCACAGATATACATTTTATATAATTATTAAAAAATAAATAAATAAAACAAATTTTATAATTTTAAATTTCATTTATGCATATACTTTTATTCATTTAAAATTATATTTGTTCAATTTACATGGTGATTCGTTATATTTATTTTATACTTCCCAAAGGTCATACGTTATCAAAAAATTAGAAGCAACCTTATAAAATGTTAAAAATACTTGCTAAATCAACCAAAATATATCCTAAATTTTAAAATATGTACTTGCCGATATAAGAAAATCCAAGAAGAAATTAGGTTTAACTTTATTCAAAATACAATACAAGAAATGATGCATATTTCTGACCACATTTATTAGTCGGAAGTGGTGGTCAGAAAAATTTTCGAGCATACTATTAGTATGTATTTAGTCGGAAATTTTCCGACTAATTTCCAACTAATCCAAGAATTGGTAGGAATTTGGCCAGATTTTTAAAAAATTCTTTTTTAATTTGTCGTCATTAAAAGAAACCAATCAAAATTGGTCGGAAATTTTTCACAGACTTACTAAATTTTACGACCAAATTCCGACCAAGTTGAAAAATTAGTCAGAAAATGTAATATAAGTTCCGACTAATTTTTTAGCAATTTTTTGGGTTGGTCAGAGTAGTTCTTCTATATAATGTCGAGCTTCACTTCCTCACTACACCACAAAACTTTCCAAAATTTCTCTAAATCCTTTCAAATTATTCTTTAGGTTTCAAATAATAATATATACGGTTATGTTATTATATTATGTAGGTTTATGTAAATAGAATGTCTAGCTTATGAAATTAGATTATATAGGTTTGAAAAATTATTACATAAGTTATAGAATTATACTTTAGAATTTCATAATTAGATTATGTAATTAGATTATTTACTTATATTTTTGAATTTTTTATTTTAAAATATTATTATTTATAAAGATTATTCTGAATAATTTTTAAAAAATTAGTCAAAAATTAGTCGGAAAATTTTTGTAACTAATTTCCGACTACCATCTTTTCGACCAATTTCCGATCCAAAATTTTTACAACCAAAAAATTCCGACTAAACCACTTTCCGATCAAAGTGGTGGTCATATTATTAAATTTTTCTTGTAGTGATAGATATATAATATGTAATCTTATTTAGGAAAATATGTTGTTGTATTATTTTAACAGTTCATTATTTCAATATTTCAATATGATTATATGATCATAAGTTTTTTTCAGCATAGATTATTCTTTATAAGTATATATTATAAATTTCAGCTTTTTAAGACTAGTTTTGTATTTTGATGTTAGTAACTTTTTCACATATAATAAATTTATTTCTTATAATTATTTTTCTTTTATATATGTATTTTATTACAAAAAAAAACATACCAATTATCATGCACAAATATAGTGTTGACTAATCTAGTCAGCTTTGAATATAAAACATCAATATGAAAAAGTTGTAGGCCTCTTTAAACAAAAAAACAAGTGAAGGTTTAAAAACACTTCGAGGTCTCGAGTTCGATGGAGCATTTGGTCTTTTAAATCAAAAGAAATTACCAAAAATGTGCGGATCTTTGAACGGTTCAGGTTTGACCCGAAAAAATGATTCGAGGTCGCTAGTTCGAAGTATTATTAGCAAAATTTTAGAAAAATTAACCAATTAATGACCTGCATATCAACTTTCAGATATGTTTTACCCGGGTCACTTTATATCATTTAGTTACAATTTTTTTTAACTTTTTTTTTTACTAGAAATTTGTTTTGTAAAACTAAGTGTCAATAATAGTGGAACAAGTTTTTGAAATTTTAAATATTAAAAAATATTTTTATTTTACTAAAAACATTTATTAATTTTAATAATTTTATATTTTGTTACTTTTATTAAAAATTCTTTTTTAATATTTAAGATATTTCTCAACTATTCACGATGAGTAAGACTAACACTGATTTATATATTTTTAAAATCAATTAACCATAAATATTTAGAAACTGAATGTTTACAATTTTATTTAATTTCCTTAATTTAAACTAATTTTTATTTATTTAATAACTAAATATTGAATTATTAATGTATTAATTGGAAAGAAAATTATATTCCTTCTCATCAATAGTACCCATAAATCGAATAAAAGAATATTTCTATAACAAAATAATCGAATATCTACAAATTTACTAAAAGATAACTAATAGCTATTGTTTAGTGTATATGTTTATAAATAATTATGATATAATGAAATCAAGCATTTATTAATCATATATTTTTGTTGATCTGTTTTAGTTAATATATTGGAATATTGTTTATTCTAAAAGAATCTAACTATTTTCTAATATATTAATTAAGATTTCTCAAACAATTTAGTATATGGCATATTCTAAATCCTAGAATATTAGAAAACCATATATAAGATATCGATCATTAAGACTCAATGCATTTTATATAATTTATCTTTTATATTGCTTTTTTAAGTTGTCATCCACTAATTTTACTTCTTCCGGATTTGATTAAATTTCTATATCAACTTTCATATATTTTGTGAATTTGTATTACGAGCTTTGAATTCGATTAGTAGCATATATTGTTTGACCTAATCTTTTTCTTTGTTGTATTAGAACTTATGTTTTCTCCCACTAATCTAACTAACAAAATTCGATTATGTAATATTTGTTGTAGATTATCCGGTTTGAAACATCGAGCATCAATTGTTACTGCCGTGGAAATATGAAATGGATTACACAAGAAAACTAAGAACGAAAGTAATATTTCAAGTTTTGTTTATTTTTTATTTCCAAGAATTTAAAAATGAAGAGGATGTACGACTGATGTTGATAATGGTCAAACTCCATTGGCCGTAATCGACCAAACATTGATCCTCATATAACCCTTTCTTGAAGTAACATTTGTAGATCATCTCAAAGTTTTACTTGACGCACTAAGGAGTTCTTCTTCTTACTCACTTGCTCCTTCCACAAAACATGTTCACTTTCAATAGGTTTTTTAAGGTTTTGATCATGTGTGTTTTTATGTTTTCATAAAAAGTTTTTTTATAATAAAATGATTTGTTTAAGTTATTTGTATCAATAGTTATAATATAATAATTAATCACTAGTACAAATATATAATTTTACAAAAGATGGACGACCTATATATAATAAAATCTTTAAGTACTTTTATAATCTACACTTTTAGATTATAAACTCAAAATATTACTAAATTATAAATATATGAATATTTTCCCTAAATATATATTATATTTTTTATTTGTGTTAAATATAAAATTTGAATATTAAAAATAACTTTTTATTTGAAACATTTTTTTATGAAATATNTCTTTTGTAATTGTTTTTTTTATAGTTTGATTTTTCAAAATTAAATGCTCAAGAATTGTGGAGTAAGTTCTCCAAAATTTGAATATAAAAATTAATTTATTAAAACAAATTTAGTTTTTATTTTAAATAAATATTTTATTTATTTTTAATAAAATTTATTTTTAATTTTAAAGATATTATCAAACTATTAATATTGAGAAATATTATAAATGTTAAATAAATTTAGTGCCCCAGGCAGAGTGAGCACTCCTTAGTGCATAAAATCATTTGTTTATTTTAAAGTTTTAAAAAATAAATGGTGTTGAAATTTTATTCTTTGTTCTTTCAAAATTTAAAAATAAAATATTTCCACATTTTATGAAGATCGTAATCTTATGTAACAAACTATAAAGATTTATATCTTCTAAACTAAATCTACTCAATTAAAAAAAATTTCCATCAGATTTTTATAATTTAATTCAAAATATTGAAACTTCATGAATACTCTTACTCGATCTAAACTTAATTTAACTAAACAGATTTTTAAGTTTCCAAAGAATTTTTAAGTATATCTTTTTGATTAAAATATAATTTATTTTTTTAAATAAAAACTAGGATCACACATCGAAAGTTGGAGAAAGTTTTCTTTCTTTCGAGCTCCTATATATGAGTTTTAATGTTATTTTCTATCTCACACCAATTTTGGTGCAGTAAGTGCAACAAACCGATTATATCGAGATTCAAACACAAAAATATATTCAATTAAATTCGGTTTCAACTAAATCGAATTGGTTTTAATATATATGTTATAAAATAACATTTACTACAGTTGAAAATTATTGAGATCATTATTGTCACAAGTCGGAAACAAATATAATTTAATATATATGTTATATGACGGGTTGAATATGCCGTATAAATTAAAATTTATTATGGTTATAAATTAGTGTATATCATCACGGGTTGATAACAAATATATTTTAATACATATATGTCATATGATTAATTAAATATGTCGTATAACTTAAAATTATTACGATTACAAATAATGCATTTAAGATCAATTGTTGCCACATTTCAAAAACAAATATATTTCAATATATATGTCGTATAACTGGTTAAATAGACAGTAAATTTAAAAAATTATTAATTTAACAAATTAAAATTTTCAATTAATAATAATGGTTATGAATATGTTCTTATATTTTCTTTATTTTATTAGGCTCAATACATATATATATATATATATATATATATCATATTTTATATTTTATAATTTTAGAATATATATTTATCAGAAAATAAAAAACAGTCGTAATAAATTAAAGAATTAATAAATAATCAATACCATTATTTAAATCATATGCAATATAAACATGCAATATATATTCTATTATTGGACTTACTATTTGTTATTAGTTAAATATATAAATGTATATGTAACTATATATACATATATATATCAACAAGTAAATATAAAAAAAAAAACTTTAATTTATTATTATAAAATATGAATCTAATGAAATACAATACATATATTATATAATTATAAAAGTAAATTAAATTTCAATGAAAAATGTTATGTGTCTTTTTATATTAAATACATATTACATTTTTTAATAAATCATTTAATAAATTATTTGCCATGAGCATGGCGTGGGTTAGTACCTATAACTATATCATTTAATATATAAAATGTTTTGTCAACAATATTAATATTTTGCCTCGCGCGATATGCAGGATAGTACCTAGTATATAATTTATTATAGAGACATTAATGTGAACTACCATGACAAGTGTACCATCTTTCCATTAATAGCATAACCGCCGAAACTTCCCAAAAATACCATAATCCTTTGGTATTGTGGCATAGGGTCAAAGACTAAAGTGCCCTCACGAAATCTGTCTCAATTTTGGGAATATGTCTCTGTTTTGGCGCGCAATCAGAAGGTATGGGTGTGGGGCCCGGACATATGACGCGAATTAATTAGCAATAAATATCATTAAATGCACAATCCAATGGATAATAAACNAAAAGGGTCAATTCATACCCGAACAATTCGTATCGTGACTTTTTATACCTGAACTTTAGGTCAGTGCCTAAAACATCTTAAACTGTTATTTTCATTTTATTTTGATCATAAACATTATTAACAGTGCTAAAATCCTTATCACGTTTAACACTGTTTAACATACCGTTAAGTGGTAAAAAAAATGTCAATTCATACCCCAACTATACACG
>OVBE01002162.1:0-31970 GCA_900406425.1 Iberis pinnata | reverse complement strand
TATATATATATATATATATATTTAGTTATATATTATCTAAAACAAATATATGTGACAAATTCTTTTAGAATTTAAACTAAATCATTTTAGAATCATGAATATAAACCCATTCTTATCGAATGCATACATGCTTACGAATTGCAAGTATTAAAAAAATATAAACAAAACAATTATTCACTAAAAAATTAGAATAATTGAAATAAAACCAAAATCAAACTTGAAAACTATTAAAACAAATATATGATAGGAATTGTGATTTTAAATATGATTTAACTAAGCGTTATTCATGCTCACGCATGACACTGGCCGCGCACCTAGTATTAATAAAAAATTGTAGATGCTCTAAATTATTACCTTTGTGTAGTATAGATGCTGATATAGAGGTTCTGTAAAACAAATTGAGGTAGATAAAGCAAGATGCCTCAAACGCCTCCCTTTAATTAGTAGGGGTATAATAGATGGTTATGTCTTGCAGAAGAAGAAGAAAAAAACTTAACCGCTCATTTAAATAAGCACACCTGAAATCTAGATTAACCGCTAGTTTTCCCGAGAATGCGTATAAAAACCTCAAACTAATACAGCCAAAACTGAATTTTCTCAAATTTTCCCGGGAAAAAAAAGAAGAGCATTCTCCTCTTCATTTAAGAGTTATGGAGCATCAATACTCCTCAAAGATGGTATGTAAATTTCTCTTGATTTCTCCATTTTAGGCAATATTGTGGTTAATTTAGAAAGGACTTTGACAGGAGAAACCTACGAGAAAGAGAGCAAGACACAGGCCTCTTGAGACATGTGGTTCAGTAATAGTGGCGACGTCTGGCGTTGTCTACTCAAGAATCAAGACTATGAAAAATCCAGCCTCAATGCGTGTAGAGAGAATCATCGAAGCCGTTATATTCTTCGTGTCCTTGACAACAAGTCCTTTTCATCGCCATTTGCTAGCGATCCTCTCAGTAGTTGACGATCACATTCTCGCGTTGCAAGACACAGTCGAGACATACTTTCCTTCTTCCAGCTTGGTCCTCCTCAAGATCTCCGAACTTTTGATCATGGCAAAGAATCTTCCTGAGAAACTCGACGGATTCCTGGAGAAATTTCCAGGTTCGATGAACGTAGTTGCGTGGCTTGATTTTGTGTTGATTTATGCGATTTACTGGCTGGATTCTCTAGTGGAGATGCTGGATCGTTGGAGAGACAAGAGCAAGGGAACAAATGAGAAGGAGATCATGGTGGATAGGAGCTTTAGCAGAAAAGGATCAATCTCAGAGTCAGAGGAGGAGGCACAATTTGAGAGTGAGGGGAAAAAAGCCACTTACAAGGAAGCTCTACAGAGAGGAAGCAGCGGAGAGGATGGTGGAGGTCGTAACGATCCTATATTGGAACTCTTTGAGAACGGTTGGATCCAGAATCCCATCAAAAGAAGTAGCAGAAGCGCTGATTCACTTGCCTTCTCCACCACCACCTGAATTCCCACCTATTCTTTCCTTTTCTAACTAACAACCTCTCTTTTTTATCTTCATTTCCTTTGTTAGATGAAGAGAATGTAGTGAGATTGATTTTTTCTCTGCCACTTTGAAGAGTTTGAGTTTCTGTTATACTTTTGTTTTATCTTCACGACCCTTATTATTGTCATAGATTTGCAATTTGGTTTCTCCAAATCTTATTCTTATGATATAAAATTAAATAGTAACATAACTTAGTTCACTTTCAGTAACCAACCATCCAACTTCTATATTTTAATTCAAATTTGGTTGAATTTTTTTTTTTTGTTTATTAGTAACTCTTATAGTTAATCTCTGTAGTGGAAGATCTTAATTAAGAAGCTACAAGGATAATAGTGATACGAAGAGGGCTTGTGTAACTAACTCTACATGTTTTGTTTTTATTATATTATTAACATCATATACATCTTTTGGCTAACCAAAAGCAACAAAAATCAAGTGTAATCACACTGGGTTCTGTACATATCTTCTTCTCTATGATATTTGACTGTTTGTTAGTTGTAAGACAAAAACAAAGATTTACATACAAGAGCTTCAATATCACTGGCGAGTCGAGTAACTTTTCTTCCAGAAGAAGCTGAACGCGTTCGTCAACGATTTTCTTCTCGACATTGATTTCGACAAGACTCTTGGTTCGGAGTCGGGAAATGAAACTGAAGCAGGGACAGACATTGGTGCTGACAAGGATTTCCGGGGAGCTTCCTTTTGTGGCGGTTCATCTCTCTTTGGAGATGCCTGGTCCCGTTGTTGCCGCTGTTCCCTAAATAGCATTAGAAGCTTCTGAGACTTCTCTTTGCCTTGCGGTGTCCCATTCACTGAGATTGACACTAATGATGGTATTACACCTTCTTGTAGCACCATCTGAATACAAGACTCCATTCCATTGCAAAAAATCAAGAGACATGATACAGCTTGCTCTTGTTCCATCATGTCACCTATGTCTAGCACTGTTACTAGACTGCTGATCAAGCCTTGTGATGATACCGCCTCATCTTTGCCTTGCTGGCTCGAAGCTAGATTTAGCAACACAGCTAATGACTTCTCTATCCACAAATTTTTACCTGTTGAGGTGAGAAGCCCTTGGAGGCTCTTGATGATGTTAGATGAAAGGAGAGCAGATATATTGGGGGAGTATGTTGAAAGATTGTAAAGTGCATGAAGAGCATCGAGCTTGCATTCAGTTTCAGCGTCCCCTTGAAGAAGATGTACAAGGAAAGGCACTGCTTGGCTTGAACCTATCACGGGTTTGGCTTCTTCAAGACAGGATAGATTAAGATAAAGTGCTGTTGCTGAACCTGGGGACTCAGAAGAAGAGATCATTTTCTCTAGTAAAGGAATCACCCCGGAAGTTAACATCAAACGTTTGTTCCTGCAGACCATGAAAAAGAAGAACACAGAATGTAATATGAAAGTCATAATCTGTAATTGGTAATACCAACATTAACAGGAGGTACTAACCTGTTACTGTTGACGGCTAAATTGAACAGAGCCATAACTCCACTTTCCTGTGCTGCCTCATTATTTTCATCAATAGCAGATCCTAAGAACCGTAACAATGCTTCAACAAACCCATTGGCTCCCATGAAGATCCTGGCCTCTTCATCATCCTTCAACAATAGCCTGATCTTTTTTACAACCTTGCCTTTTTTATCCATGTCTTCTTCTTCTTCTTCGTTTAAGATAGCCAATAAATCTTGGTACCTCTCAAGTACATCTATGTCAGAATCCTCCTTGACATCGTCATCAAACACAGAATTTTCTTCAACAACTGTAGTACCATTCTCCTCCAAAGGAATGATATTTATGCCCTCCACTTTACAAGAGCCTACACTGTTGACTGATTTTGAGATGGTGGACTCGGAGTCAGAGAGAGCTAATCTCCAGTAGTCGAGTTCTGGAGATTCCGGCGGTCCACTAGGGATTTGAGTTCCATTCTGTTCACACCAGCTGGCGATAAGACCTTTAACACAGTTATTGGGAGTCAAGGAGAGATGTGGGAGCTGCTGTTGAGTCTTGGGGCAAGTATTATGTCCAGCATTGAACCATTTCTCAATACAGACCCGTTCATAAGTCTGCCCTGAAGCAATAATGACTGGATCACACATAAGCTGCAAAGATATGGGACACCTGAGTTCTTCGGGTGGAACAGGCATCTGTCCTGATTTCATGCTGTTTGTGGTCTTATAGTTCAAAGAGCCAAATCTAGATAGTTGACGGCCAAACCCATGAATACTCACAAAATCTTCACTAAAACCCTGATCAGTAGGAGAAGATGGTGTTGAACCCTGAGAATCATTCTCATCCAAAATATCACCTCTGAACAGCTTGGAGCATTTTCTCATAAGATGCAAAAGATATGCCACAATTGCTTCCTTACGCTTGTCTTCTTCTGCACGTGCCTTGTCCATGATCTTCTTTAGAGCTCGTCGTTCTGCCAGAGCCATTCTAGAAGAAGTGATACTAAGTTTAGTAGCTGCAAGATGGAAAATTTCAAGCTCGATGTTGTCATTAGTACAATTGTCAAGTTTTTTCCCTTGTTGAAGCAGTGCAATGATCTCATCACCAACTTGCTTCTCTAAAGGATTAAGCAAGAACCTAGTGTTCTCTAGTTCAGCAACAATCTCCAAAATCTGAAGAGGTCATACGAGACTTAGCAACAAGTGGAATAGTCTTAACCATTACAAAGAAAGTATGTGATTAATACCTGTGACCCAATTGAGCTTGGAACGATGTCTTCTACACGTTTAAGACTGTCAATAAGAGCAACTTTTGCTTTCTCAAATTTTAAAAGAACAGAATCTCCCGTTATGGCCTGTTTAAAATTTGGAAAATTAATAGAAGCGAAAGACGCAAAAAGAGAAAGTCGTGCAAAGAGGAAAGGAAAGTCACCAAGTAAAGTTTACTACACTCAGAACAGTGCTGAAGAATAATCTTGGACTTCTCGATAGCAATATGCAAAGAACATAATGCATGTATTCCTGATTTACTACGAGGTCTTGCTCCTTCCAACGATGGGAAGATTGAAAGTACTTTGCACAGAACTCCTGATAATTCCTTGCACATATCTCCATGTAACTGAGTTACACATAACATGGTTTGCAATCAGAGACAAAAGGAATTTCTATAAATAAATAAAAAAAGGCATCAAATTCCAACAATCGAACCTTAGCATCGCTGGCCGCAAATAGATTCTCCTCGAGCTCGGTCATATCCATGATTAAATCTCACCTGGTAACTCTGAGCTACAAAACGGAGAAGGATCATTGCATAACTAACGCAATCTCTTGCCTTTCTTCTGAATTTTAAAGGAACAGTGAATGATGCTTTGGAAAAAGAAGCTAACAAATTTTAAACAATTACCCGAAATTACCCTTTCGTTCTAAACCCAGAAAAACATCCGATCCTGAAATTTGCAATAAACGGTACAGAACGAAAAACAATAGCTCCAAAAAAGCCGGACAAATCAGAAACGCGAACAAAACAAACAAGTTTTACAAGAAAACACTAAAATAAATTTACAAATTGTAGAAATGGAAGAAGAAAACAAAACATACCGGAGAAATTGGGACCGGCCACGGAGGCTTCATAAAAGATGAACAATTAAATTAGGGTTGAGAGAGAGAGGGTATTATTCGAGTGGTGCCAAATTTTTTAAAAAGTCAGAACGGCATTACCGCGATATAATTAATATTTTTAATTGACTAATATTGAACGGTTCTTTCTATAAATATTATAATTTTTTAACATTTTCAACTTCTACTTTAAGAAGTTTTCCAACACAAGAGTGTAAACATCTAAATGAGCTGGTTTGAATTGTTGTTTAGTATATTTGTAATTTCTGTTTTTTTAACCCATGTAAAACAGACTTTCTTCATGGTTACGGAGTCACCATTTGTCAAAATCGACTAAAGAGTTACAGATTCTATGACTTTAATTGATTTTATAAGTGGATTTTAGATTCATACGTATGGATATAAAAAGTAAATAGTGGATTTCACTCATTTTATGTTTTTTCCATATTATGTAAAATATTTCCACATGTTTTTAGTTATCATTGTTCTTAGTTCATTGATATCTTCTCATTATTCATCTTACGTTGCAAAAATTTATGTATAGTTGTTATATGATCGTGGCTAAATCTGAAGAAGATGAGCTAGTATATGTGTTTGAACCTGAGCTTGAAGCAGAACCTGAATGAAGGATCACGCTTAAACCTGAATTTGAACCAGAACCCGAAGGAACGATCCCCTGGTCCAAAGCAAAGGAGCTAGCCAAGAAGATCCATGCCATGATCTATGCAAATTCTTAATCAGCCATGGATGTGTTCAACATCTTCAAAGCTAGCCAGACTGAAGAACCAAGTAACTATGAATGAGAATAGCTAAGTGATGTGGTTTTGTACTCTTTCATGACATGATAATGAAGAGTTATATCTTATTTTTGTATCAAGCCTTAAAGGCCAACAAGCAAAAGTAAGTTTTAGACTTTATGTATAGATTTAGACTATAAGAAAAGTTTTATGTATTATTATGCTTTCAGTTTAATTTCGCAAGGAAGTGCGAGAAAATTCAAATACAAGTAAATTGAAAATACTTTTGACAATATCATGTCATTGTTTTACATAATTAAATATTTTATCATAAATGATTGAAGAATTCTATGAAGTATCACAAAATTAAATTTTGCTCCAAAATTTTCACAGCAAATAAAAAAATCAAATTTAATATATATATATATATATATATATATATATTGAATTTAAGGTTTAGTTTAAAAAATAAAAATTCAATTATTTTTGTGTAAATATTAAATTTAGTTTTATGATATTTTGGAAAATTATTTTTTTTAGTTTTAGTGATTTATTTACATGATGTTTTGGAAACACAAACTAAAAAATGATATTTTTGATAGTTTTCTAAGAATTGATGTATTATAATATAGATAGTGTAACCAAAAAATTGGGAAACCAAGAAAACTACTACTAACATTAATAATATATTTTCTAAAAATTTAATAAAATTATTTTAAATTATTTTTAAAATATTAAAAAACAAGTTTTGTGTGTATACACGAGGTATAATTTAGTATATATATAAAAAATAAGTGATTGAAATTTTTAAGTGTGTCCACATATGCTTCCTAGAATTGCATATTTTTTCACCACGTCAGCACCTATTACAGACCTAAAAAAATAAAAGTATTTGAGTAAAACTCTTTTGACCTTCTCTTTTATCCCTTTAATAACAAACATGGGTTATAGAGAAACAAATGTCTTATGATCTACTTCACCAAGGTGAGCTTCTGTAACCGCCATTTTTATGAGGAAAGAGAGCATCGCTTTTCAGAGCCACCGACTGAGAATGTGAGATTCTTAAGCTCGCTGACGCTGTCTGGAATTTGTAGAATTCGAAAGATTGTTTTGATTAGTGTGAAGAGAATTTCTGTGGAAGTAATCTAGGTTCAATTTTGCGATGTGTGTTTGGTACAATCTACTTGTAGTCCAAAAATATGAATCTTATGGAGTCATTGATCAAAGCTGGTCCTGAGCCCAAACAGAGCAAGCATGCGTTTGTGACCCTTTTTCAATTTAAAAATTTTAGTTAAGAAAACGGTCAATTTTTTTGAAAAATTGTACAATTTTGGCCTATTTTCCATTATAGATTGCGGGCTTTAGAAAATTTTAAAATCTCAGGACCGGCTCTGTCATTGATCATGGTATATCATAGAATCTCATGGAGACGGTTGCTTTTGAACACTTTACAAAGTTCAATTCCTATAGAATCACATTAAGTTTGTTATTCTATGCCTTAGGTGCTTGCCTTAACCCATAAAATGCTTTGTCTAGCTTACATATTTTTTCTCCACTTCCTTTTATTATGAACCCTTCTGGTTGTTTCACATAGACTTCTTCTTTTAATTCTCCATTTAAAAATGTTATCCTTTTAAATTAACACTATTTAAAATATTGATGAAAATAATAATTTTATATCAAATATTTACAAATGATACAAATAATAATATCAATTATCGTAAATGAAACAAATATTAATATCATTTTACAAATTGTTGCAAAATATAATATCATTTTCAATAATCGACATATACTTACATCAATTAAAAAATTGATGCAATATTTACATCGATTTTATTTATTGATATAAAATATTTGCATCACCACTTATTAAATCAATTATTTAAATAATTTAAATTTTATTTACATCATTTATAACTAATAAAAATATTAAAAATAAATGACACCTTTTTCTTATAGTGATTATATGCATAAAGTATTACTAGCTATAACATTTCATTTTAAATTGTTACAATAACAACTATTTGAATAGTAGATATAGTACTAAACTATATTTATTGACTATTTTTCATAAAATATAGGTATAGGGACCTTTTAATTTTTGTAACATATTTTCAAGTTTGTAAAAGAATATAAAGAAATGATAAAACAATCTTAACTGCTATATATACATTGTATAAAGTGTAACTTCATCTTATATAACATTTCTTATTTAAAAAATTGTGAATATTATATTTATAAAATACTTATATAATAGTTTGTTTTCTAATTTTTATATTAGACTTTTTATTCTTGGTTATAATATGATTATCTAATAAAACATTTTTAGAAGAATACATACAATATATCTAATTTTAAATTATCATGTAATATTATTATTTACTATGATGAACCTCATAAATTAATTTTCCAGGATCGTCAATGATCGTAACCCACTTTGCGTTATATATTTATAATAGTTTTATATAATTGATATATATATATATATATATATCTAATTAAATTTTACTATATAATTGATTTTATATTGGTTAAAATTTTTTTCTCTTGTTTCGTTTATAAGACTATGCGATAAACGTATATTCAATTATGTAAAATAATATTAGATTTAGACTAATTAAAATTAAGGGATGTCAAAATGAATAAAATTATATGGATCAACCCAATATAATCCAACTCATTAATCCAATGAGTTGAATATTATGGTTATAATGGGTTAATAGGTTTAATGGGTTAATGGTTTAAATGTGTTGAGTTCAATGGTTAAATTTTTTATGGGTTATTGAGCTGTAATGGATAAACCATTAACTCATTAATTTTTTTTAATCATTTATATTCATCAACACATCATCATTATTGTCATAATCACTACATCATCATCAACATAAAATCACCATCATAACAAAATTTCCCGCAAAAGCATCCGCGTCCAAAATTTTCCCATCACAAGTTTTCCTGTCAAAAATTTTTCGTCCAAAATTTCTCTGTCTCCGCCAGAAATTTTCCTGCCAAAATGTTCCCGTCACAAGTTTTCTTGCCAAAAATTTTCCAGTCACAAGTTTTCTAGTCAAAAGTTTTCCCGCCAAAATTTTCTCGTTAAAAGTTTTCCCGTCAAAATTTTCGCATCAAAAGTTTTCCTCTAAAAAATTTCTCTGTAATCATGATTGATTGTGATGAACTTGGTGATGAGATAATTATAATGTAATGGTGATGTCATAAGTAACAATTATGATATTTGTTTAAATAATAATCAAATTATTATGGATATCCCATTAAACCCATTAGTTTAAAATATGTTATGAGTTGATCCAAACCATTTGCTTAATGGATTAGGTTGATTCATACCATTAAACAAATGATTTAATTGGATTTTGGTTGGTTTCAGTTGGTTTACCAATTTTGACACCCCTAATTAAAATGAATATAACAATTAATTTTTAACTTAAATATGTGTGTATATATATAATAAATTGATATGTATACTTACATTTTTGTCACAAAAAATAAGAATGATCATGGAAAAATATGTAAATGTATAATATATTGATAGCGTAATAAAGATTATATAACAACATATAAATTATGGAATTCTTATTGATGTTGTTAATTTCATAAATATATATTTCATAATTATTTATTATTAAATACACAATATTCTATCTTTAAAATAATTTTTTTGGATACTTAGTAAATTGTGGAGATTTGTATTTTTATAGTTTAATCATAAATATTTTATTTATATTTATCTTTTTTGTAACAATTTTTTGACACATTAAATTAATCTTGGAATATGTTTTTTTAGCTACATTCCATCTAACACTATAATATAACATTAAGATCATAATATTTAATTATTATATTTGATTAATTATTATATTCATTTAATAGTTCTATTAAAAGTAATTTTACATAAGATAAACTAAGTTCTTAGATTTTTTAAAAAATTATTCTAATTACTATTGAATTAATTTTATCCATAAAAAAATATAAATTATAAATTGAAATTTTTTTTGAATATATATAATTTAAACAAATAGAAAGTCCATATTTTTAAGATATATTGTATACATAATTCTTAAATTTTCTATTTTAGAGAAAAGTTTCATGTTTTTAGGAGATATATAATTTTTCTCTATTACCCTTAATGAAAATTTTAAACTTGTATTAAAATTTAATGGCATTGCATGTAAATTTTTCTGAAACAAATTTTTTTCTTAAAAAATGATTCCTAATTAATAATTTAGTTGTTTAATTACGATGGACTCAACCAATTTATGAGATCATCTTTTACCAGTGTTTTAAGGATTTTTCAGGTAGGAAATTTTAACACTACACCTAAAATCAAATAAATCTCAAAATTTTATGATAATTTTATTTAAATTGCAAAATTTCGTTGACCAAGCCTATTTAGTCCCATGAAAGTCAACTTTATAAAATTTTAAACGGCTGACTTTTTTAGATCAAAATGACTTGGTCAACAAAATTTTGAGATTTAATTGATTTTACCTTAAATGACATTTTCCTTAAAGGTGGTGATTTATTTGGTTCATCAGAAAGTTGAAGAATTTTTTGGCCTAAATTTGAAAGTTGAGGATTTGTTTGGCGACCATTTTGTTTTCAGTAATTGTATATTTGGTTCAAATTTTGTAAATATGAGCAAAGTTATTATTATTATTTTTTTTGACAACGAGCAAAGTTAAATAAAAACATCAAATTCTAATGCTAAGAATCAAATGACTACCAAATACATTAGTTTTGTATATATCCACTCCACATCACCTTCAACAATGTCTAAATCAGGTATCTCATATATATCAAACTCCATGTTATTGAATAGCATTGGAATATTGAACTATGCTATCTAATTCAGACATCGTTTTCCAACACCTCCTATCCAAATAGATAAATCCATTTGCTCCAATCTAAAAAGAATTTTCCATACATATATCAATATTTACGTAATGTTGTTCATTACTTTAGCATTTCACATATGCTCCTCTACTTGTCCTTTCANCTAAAATTTTTTTTTTTTTTTTTTTTTGTCAAAGATGAAATACATTACTTAAGCGTTTACAAAACAGAGAGTGTGTTCAGTCCAAAGAGGGCCTCTTTGGCACACTGATCAGCAACAACATTGTGAGTCCTTGGCACATAGGCAAAGGAAACATAAGAAAAATCAGTAACAATACGCCGAATATCACTCAGGAGACTAAAGAGCTCATTTGAAGAGCTTTGAGAATTGAGGAGTGAGACTAATGTCATCGAGTCGGAGAAGAAAGATATGTCTCTTCTGTTTAAACTTAAGGAGTGCAACATCGCCTCCTTGAGAGCAAGAGCTTATGCAATAAGAGCTGTAGGTGGTGAAGGGCAGGCTGCCGAGAACGGTTCCGGTGAAGCTCCTTCATCTTTAGTGAAAACCCATCCGAGACCGGAGTATGCCTTATCCGCAATCCAGGCTGAACAGCAAAGGAGCAGTAAAGAAAGATATGTTCTGATGTTTCAATTTGACCACAGTGTAGGCAGTTTCGGGCAGAAAGAAATCCACGTTTCACAAGTTCTGAGCCAGAAGGAATGGCTTTGGCCGCAATTTTCCACAATAACATTCTGATTTTAGGTGTAGTGTGCAGCCTCCATAAATTGTTTTGCCATTTAAATGATCGAGCTGAGTTAGAAAAAGATACAGTAGAGAGTAAACCGTAACCAGAACGGGTCGAGAATAGACCGGATTTTATCGGGAGCCAAGCATATTTGTCCTCACATCTNGGGGGGGGGGGGTAGGAGCTTAATAAAGTCCTCATAATGAGGAATGAGAGCTCGGATAGCAGGCCAATTCCATTCGTTGCTCATAGGGAGAATGAGGGAAGAGACTCGCAGATCCTCTAATCCAAAAGGGATAGGTCCAAGAGGTATAATAGGTTCATGAATGGAAAGCCATGGATCGCGCCAAATTCTGATTTTGGTTCCGTTGCCTATGAGCCATCCAAGACCTCATCGGAGAACCTCTCTACCCGCTATAATACCTCGCCAACCGTGGGAAGCTCGGTTTGGAGCTTTAGCATCCATAAACGAGTTTTGAGAGCAGTATTTAGAGAGAAGCACGCGAGCCAATAAGCTCTCGGGGTTAGAGAGAAGACGCCAACTTATCTTGGCCAGGAGAGAGTCATTGAAATCTTGAATCTCTCTAAACCCCAATCCGCCTGCGTTTTTTGGGATAGAGAGGGTCCGCCAAGCCACCCAACATATTTATTTCCGATCGGAGTTTGCATCCCACCAAAACCGGGTGAGTACCGATTGGATTCGTTTACACAAGCAGGCAGGGATTTTGAAGCAGGACATGGTATATGCGGGCATTGCCATGAGTACAGATTTTAACATCACATGTTTGCCCGCCGGTGATAAAAAAAGGGAAGTCCAACTTCTTGATCGTTGTCGGATTTTATCCACGATTTCCCCAAAAATGTCGGTCTTCTTCAGACCAATATTCTCTGGTACTCCAAGATATTTCCCCGAGCCTCCTTCCCTTGTAATGCTTAGAATGCGCTTAAACATGAGTCGGTTTTCGGTAGGGATTCTATGTGAGATAGTAATTCCCGATTTATCAAGATTGATGACTTGACCCGAAGCAATTGAGTATCGCTGTAAAATAGAGCGAAGGGTATGGCAATTCTTGGTATTGGCGATGCTAAAGAACATAGTATCATCCGCGAACAAGATATGGTTAATTTGAGGGCCCCCCTTCGAAACGCGAATACCCGGGAGGGCACCCGAAGCTTGCGCCTTACAGCAAAGACCCGATAAGACCTCGGAACAAAGGATAAATAAGCAAGGGGAAAGAGGATCCCCTTGTCGAAGACCCCGAGAGGGAACTACACGCCCTAAAGGAGAGCCATTGATAAGGAAAGAGTATGAGACTGACATGACACACTCCATAATCCAATTTATCCATACTTGATGGAAACCAAATCGACGAAGAACATTCTCAAGAAAACCCCATTCGAGTCTATCGTAGGCTTTGCTCATGTCTGTTTTTATGGCCATAGCTCCACGTTTGGTGGCTTTTGAGCATCTGAGGAAATGCAAGATTTCGTGAGTAATGAGGACATTGTCCGAGATAAGACGACCCGGGACAAATGCTGATTGATTTTCCGAGATAATAAGGGGTAAGACTTTGTGGATTCGCTTAGCTAGAATCTTAGCTATCACCTTATAAAAAACATTGCATAAAGCAATAGGGCGGTAATCTGAGAATCTTCTAGGACCAAGAATTTTGGGAATGAGTCTTATATGCGTCTCGTTTTGGTTTGGGGGAAAGACTCCATGGGTAAAGAATTTTTGAATTTCTGCTACTACCTCAGATCCGACAGTAGTCCAAAATTTTTGGAAAAATCCCGTTGTAAATCCATCCGGACCTGGAGCTTTTGTAGGATGCATATCAAATAAGGCTGCACGAATTTCAATTTTATCCGGAATAGAGATTAGTATGCGGTTCATATCATCAGTTATCATTGGCGAGATAGCTTCATTGACAATGCTAAAATCCTCATTACTTTGAGAGGTAAAGATGGTGTTAAAATAGTCTGAGATTATACCAGCTAGTTGATGATCCTCAAAATGAGAAACTCCATTTGAATCTTCTAGGACCGACAGGCGATTTTGGGATCGACGAGCTCGGGTAATGGCATGATAGTAGCCCGTATTCCTTTCCCCGCTTTGTAGCCAATTAAGACGGCTTTTTTGTTTCCAAAATTCTTCCTCAAGAGCAAAGGCGGATTCAAGAGAGGCAGTGAGGGATGTGATACGTTTTGTATTAGGCGTATCTTCAGAGAGAGCTTCTTCCAATGCGACTTGGGTATCCCGAATTAAGCGTTGGGCGTTCAGTTTCTGATTTTTTGTCCATTTGATAATCTCGATTCTACAACAGGCTATTCGTGAAGAGAGCGGAGCCGATTGGTCTCGCTTCCAAGTCTTCCGGATTAAATCTGCAACAAGAGCGTTTTGGCTTAGTCGGTTATCAAAACGAAAAGATCCCTTTCTTTTAGGACGGGATTCATCAATTGTCGTGACAAGTGGACGGTGGTCCGAGCCTTCAAATCGAAGGTACTCCGCCTTACTATAAAGAAATTGTTGAAACCAAGAGGAGTTACCTAAGGAACGATCGAGACGGGCTCGAATGAAATGATCATATCGTGTACCTCTCCAAGAGAAGGGGTTTCCGGTGAAGTTGATTTCGTAAAGGCCATTAGCACTTATAAATGATCGAAAGTCAACAAAAGTACCGGATCTTCTAAGTGGACCTCTTGGAAATTATGTTATTTAAATGCATTGTTTGTACTTCATGTCATTTTTTTGTGTTTGCTTCACCAACATCATCTTCTAAAAGTGGTTCTAATAAGTCTTGTTCATAACTCAGATGATTTAGAGCAAGTCCATCAATGGTGTTAGAGGAATGCTTAAATGGGTGCTTAGATATTTAAAATTAATAAATAAATAAAAAATGTGTAAAGCTTAAGATCGATCTTAAGCTAAGCATTTTTAAGACCGATGCTTAGCTGCCATGTGTCACTTTGACGTTGGGTTGGATTTTTTATTTTCAAAGGTCAATTGTTTTTTTTATTTTGTTTTTTTATAGATTCATGGTTTTTTTATAGGATTGTGAAAAAACCGAACCGAATTTTCCGAATTTTCCGAACTATACCTATGATTTCACTAACCGAACCGAGATATGTAGAGAAACCGATCGGCACAAAAATAATAATTACTCTTGTAATAATTATTTATAAAATTAAATATAAGTTCATCAAATTTTTTTTTTTAAAAAATTGCACATATATACAAGTTTAGAAAAAGAAAATATGTAAGTATTTTAGTTAAAAAATAAAAAATTAAACTAAATATATATATATATATATATATATATATATCTAACTAAAATTTCATATAAATTTACATTAAAATTACATTTTTTGCATCAATATTTATGAAACAAAATACATTAGGCGAACCACACTTTCTTCATGGACAAAGAAAAAAATAATAATAGAATACTATATACGTTTATAAATTGAGGACATAATTCCAAATTTTATTAACAACATCTACTATATCTTTTTGAATAGGTTTCTTAGGTCCATCACAATACATGTGAGACTCAATTTACCAAATTCTGATACAAATTTGACATATATTCAAAATTATAAAGTATATAATAAAATCGATAAATATAAGTGATATGAAGAACTTTATATCATTTTAACAAGTGATCTATTAAGTGATGATGCAAATATTTTATATCAATACAAATAATTTATGTTAATGTTGCATCGGCTGTGTAATTGATGTTAATATTAGTTTCATTTATTATAAATAATTTAAATATTACATTGGTTTATAAAATTAGTGTTAATATTATTGTCATTTATTATAAATAATTTAAATATTGTATCGGTTTATAAAATTGATGTTAATATTAGTGTTATTTATCATAAATTATTTAAATATTGCATTGGTTTGAAAAATGAATGGTAATATTAGTTTCATTTACTATAAATAATTTAAATATTGTATTAGTTTGTAAAATCAATGTTAATACTAGTTTCATTTACTATAAATGATTTAAATATTACATCGGTTTATAAAATTGATATTATTGTATGTTTAATTATTATAAATGATGTTATATTTAGCATCATTTTAATAAGTTAGCATTTGTTACAATTATAATAATTATTATAATTGATGTTAATATTTGTATTGTTTGTATAGTTGATGGTAAAAATTAATGTCAGTTTTCAAGAAAGATTTTTTAAAATAGTGTGTTTCCTATAAATGATATATTTTGTTATATCACTTCTAATTAAACGATATTAAAATTGGTGTAATTTCAATAAATATTTCTAATAATAAATAATTAAAATAATTAATGTTAATATTTATATTTTTATTAGTTGCTATTGATTTGTACCAACAATATTTTGGCGTCATTTCTAATATAAAATAAAATATCATAATAATTTGTAATATTTTATAAAAATTCAGTCAATAAATACTATTGGAGTCGTTCATAGTTTAACAAGTTAAATATTAATTAAATAATAAAAACAAATATCATTTGCTAATAATTTATCAAAACTAAAAAAATGCTGCTAACTCTTTTTTTGTGTGAAAAAATAGTATCAAGTGCTATGGAAAATTTACCTACTAAATGTCTATCATAATTACTATAGAATCTTCACTCGTTTAAATGTTTTTATTTTTCATTTCTATCTCCACTGATATCATCATTTATTCTCTGTAAAAAATACACAACAAATTAGTTTTTCATCTAAAATTTTGATATGTAGATACTTTAAATATACATAAAATTCACCTCAAAAATATTTTAATTTGGTATCCTGCATAAGTTGCAACAAAATTTTTCATCCATGCATTTGCTAAATAATTAATTAAAAAATCAATACTCTATCATAAATATGGTAATTACTATTGTATATAATATACAAATGATATGGTGAGAAAAAATTCATATTAATACATGTTCACTATATGAAAATCCAAGTATATGTGTTATGAACGTAGACATAGTTTTAATTTGATTTTGGATTGTCTTCATTTCTTCTCTCAACTTAACGACTTCCAAATTTTCTAACTCTGGTTTTGTTGCAGTAGAACATCTTGTTAATTTTGTTGGTGTAGGTTCACGTCCAACGCAACATACTCGTCCTGGACGTTCTGGACCAAAAACTTGAACAAACTCATCATCTAAACTAGATGTAACATTAGTTTGTGATGTTAGAGTTTGTTTCATCAATGTTGTAATTGCTTTCTATAGTTGGTAAAAATGGAGCAAAAAACAAAAAATACAAATTAAATATTATTTTTCTTAGATAATAAATAAATAAGTTATATACAAACTTTTTAATTTTTAGAGTCAAACAGTAAAGTTTCCTAGCTATTCTAGAATAATTTTATTAATTAATAAAATTACTAACCGTGCGTGTTTTATTCTTTTTAGATACAAAACTTCCATAAGATTTTGTACAAATTGCCATGAAGAATTCTGCTTAACTTGGTGTTTTTTTAATATTAGTTTTTTTTTTTGTTACAGATACAATATTAATTAATGTTAGCAAATAACATATTAAATAAACATATTTAAAAATCCAATACAACCAAAAATAAGATGTTACATAAAAACGTTAATTTGTAAAGGTGATAGGAAAACATTTAAACAAAATTTTTTTAATTTAGGTGATTATTATATAAAATAATTTAGAAAACAAATAAGCTTGCATATAATTTATATATATATATATTTATTGAAGACGACTACGTACATATTGACCTATAGATTATAAAGGTAAGACATTATACATTATATTATTTATAGGAAAATTTATAGATTATGATTTATAGAAGACAATATACATAGAAATTGTAAAGGCAACATGTCTAAGTTAAGGTCTGATCGAATTTGATAAATTAGATAGTATTAAACTATTATTAAACAATTAAACAAGTAAGATTTTTAATTTTAAACGATAAAGATTATAATATATTTTAATTATTAACAAAAATTACTTACAATATCATTTTTTTTTTGCAAAAATTTTTCTTCCACATAAATGAGACATCTTATTGTTTTTTCACTTGTTGCATTTTGGACTTGCATTTTCTTAAAACTCAACAGTTTGATAAAAAAATTACCTGCAATTGATATGATACATAAAATATACATATATATTTACTATACAATATAATATAAAAGTTATACCTTCTATTTCTCGGCGAATCTCGAGTAAACAAAAAAACGCCATTGATCTCCAGGAATATTCTTAGATCGGTTATGCATTGTTTCGATTCGATCATTATTTTTGTACTCTTTCCAAAGACGTAATTTCACATCTTTGCATATGTTCCCTAGAGCACTTATCACATAATTTCTTTTTATGGTTGGATCATCAAACCAAAATTTTGCCTCAAATGATACCAGCTGAATATAATATAAATATCGTATTATCTTAAAATACCATTTGTTTCTTAGTAAAAATATATCATTAAAAACTAAAAAATAATAAGTGTCGATCAAAGTGAAAAAAATTATTAATTGAATGTTACCACAATTACTTCCCATGTTTTATCTTTTATATGTTGACCAACTGATCTCCAGTCGGTGTAGCTAATAAGTAACAAATTCACATCATTACTTAATCGATCTAACCATGATCCAAGCAAACCTCCAGAATCTCCAATAGGTTGTCCGTTTTCTTCATCAAAATATACAATCACTCTTGAAGTTTGCAATTTTCAAACATCTTTTGATGTCATCATTTTATCGTCTATGTTTCCATCAGTATCTTTCAACAAAAAATTAAATTAAAACGAAAAAGTTAATAGTATAATTTAATTCAAACGAACAATTATGTTAAACTACCCAAAATAAATCACCAAAGACTGAAAATATTAATTACCTCAAACTTTATATACTAGTCACCAATTTTCCCCCACAAAAAAAGAAAAGAAAAATATATGATTTATGTTTGATCAAGCCAACAAGACGAAGCCAACATCATTTTAAGGGATTATGATTTTAATGGATTTAAAGCGTTTTCTTGTGTAAAACATAAACAAAAAAATACAACTTGTTTTGCTCGGGTTTCTACGAAATCGTTAGAACAAAAATTGTTCAAAACTAATTCTCACGAAAAATGTATGAGTGCTATGGGTTATTTTTATAATAATAAATTTAAAATGTCCTAAAAAGTAGTAAATGTTACATAGACTGATTACTATTAAATGTAGATATATTTCCTCAAAAGTAGTTGAACGAAAGAAACTACTTAGCTAAAATTTTTTATGAAAATATCAGAATATTATATTTTAAATTCTTTTCTTTAATAAGGTAACTCATCAACTTTTTTTCTATAAAAAATTAAACAAGTAGATAACAAAGCAAAACAAAATCCAAAAATAGAATTATCTGCAAAAAGTAATTGTTCTTTCGGTATATAATTTTTGTCAGTTTTGTACATAACAATTATACATAACTAGATTAGGTCCCGCGTGATACGCGGGTAAATATTAAATATTTAAATTTAAAAATGAGAACCTAAGTGATTATATATTCTAATCGACGTTAAAGTCAAAATTTAGTTATTATTAGATTTTTCTAAATTATAATTATAAATATCCATAATTATCGATTATCAAAATTATGAGAAATAATCATCGATATATATTTTATATATTGTATATTTTTGTTATTTTAATTTTATAATATTAATATTTTTTTGTAGTTTCCATTTAAAATAATAATACTCATTTCTTTTTTGTTATTCTATTATTTCAGAAAATAAAAAACTAACAATAAGAAAGTTTCCATTAGTTTAAATACTACGTTGACACATGTCATGATCTTAATTAACAATGACATGTGTCACGATCTTATAAATTATAATTCTGCTTATGCGTCGCACTCACGTTAAACGCGTTCCGGTTTATATAATAAGATTGTTTCTTTTCGTATTTTGTAGGAATTTTTTGTCAAGTACGATTTTACTTATCCATATATTTTACTTGATTTCTCTCTTTTAACATAAGGTTTTTTATACAGTCAATAAACTTTTGGTTTCTTATGAAATTTTTTTCTATTTCATTCAATCATTGTAATTGTTGTTGTAAATCAAAATTTTTATTACCTATGATTTGTATATTCCATTTGAAACTTGCAGCAAATTAAGGTGTAGAATTGTAATCAGTCTCATAATTTGATAAATCATATGGTGTTTGTGTCACTGTATCTGTAAAATTCATCAATCTAAAACCAATTATAAAAAATCATTAACTTGATGAGAAAAATACAGTTTCATGTGAATTAACTCTATAAATACATCATCGATTTTTAGTTTGCAGAAGAAACATGAAAAAAAAGAATTTTACCTTTTTTATGGATGAAAGTAATCTAAATAATTATGAGAAAAATCTATAAACAAACAACCGTTTATAAAGCGTAATATGTATTCCTCCTATAATAAATAGTGAAAATTATTAGTGGGAATATGAAAATGTATGTTTATCAATATAGAATCTTATAAATATCTAACGCAAAAAGATATACTAGTCACCAGTAACAACAAAACGTTTGCTAATAAAATATCAAGAAGTAATATATTACGTAACAATAAACGTTGCTATATTACGTTTTTTTGTCACCAACTCTATTACGTTATATAGTGTAATATCTATATTGTTGCTAATAAATCTCAACAATAAATTAATACACGATCTCATATATATTTATTGTGCAAAATTGAATGTCTTTGAAAACATGATAAACTAAAATAAAATAAGTAATATTAAAATCATGAATTAATATATTACGCTAAATGCGAAAAATTCATAGCACTATTTAAACAAAAATAACTTAACTATTTTACACTAAATATTATTTGGTGAAAAACCTCACAATTTTAAGTGGTTTCCTAGTTTCATTGGCGTAAAAAAAAAACTAGATTTATTAAAAACAGATCAATGCCATATTTCTTAATATTTTCCATAATCCACTATATGAATACAATTCTTATAAATTAATCATTATTCCAAATAAAATCAAAATAAAAAAGAAGAGACCTATGAGAAGAATGATCAACAAATCCAGAAGGCTACTTTTTATGTAAAACACAAAATCGATTTGAACAAAAAATTCTATTACGCCGAGGGAGAGTTGCATCCAGTTATAGAAATGGAAGAGGTTATATTAGCTATGCTAAATATTTATATTCCAGATTTTTGAAGGTGCAAAAAAAAAGGCATGAAGATCGAAATAAAAAAAGGAAAGGAGCTGTAGAAAAAGGAAAAACAGTAGTTTGATGGGCAAGGGAACAAGAAATGGAAGAAAGAGGAATGAAGTAAAGGAAACAAACTTGGAAAAGGAAAAAGGTGATGTGATCCCTCTTGATCTACTCTAAAGCAAAGGCTGGTCTCTTCTCCATAGTATGGAATGAATGAAGAATGATTGAATGATGATAATGCAAAGTGGATGGATTGCTATGGATGTGAATGAATTTATGAGTGGATGAATGCTTGAATGGTTGATGATAGGTTCGACAATGGTAGAACGGAAACTGATGGTGATGAACTCGTGATTGATGGTAGATACGAGGGTGGAATTTCGACTCAAAATTGTGATGATAAACACTCTTGATAATTTTTATTTTCACTTGGAATCACTCGGATTGTAAGGGAGAAGAAATTGATCACATAACAAGTTGATTGAGATGCTTTGATCTCTCAAGAACACAATGGTTCATTAATTTTTCTTTCTAAAATCGGCTACCTTAGAAAAGGAGCTAAGGTTCTCCTTTAAACTCATGTTTAGGTCAAAATTTAGGAACAACAAAGCATCCAACAAAAACTACAAGACTTCTAAATAAAAAAACGAAGCGTCTAACTTATTCCTAATTCTAAAAATAGCAAGGCGTCCTTTTCCAAATAGGAACCTAATTAGTGCGCCTATAAAATCTAGTGCATAAGTCATTGTGACTTGCATGTTTTTCCCTCTGTAACATCACTTAGATAACCCGACGTAGCAATGACCTTGCCTCGTTGAAAACCTTGGAAAGGAACCTCCTACCTTCCAAAATCCCTACATCAGGAAAAGAGTACACGATCATCACCAATGTTACCTAGTGAATGTTACCGGGTTCTTCAATCTTCAGGGATGATATGTTGAATATGTCAGCTTCAGCTTCCCTTTGATTGATGTCGGCACTGGAGATGAGTGTATGAGCTTCCTGTGCTAGCTTCTTAGCTCTTGAACGTGTTATCCTTCCAGCTGTCTATAGCTCTTCTTCGTTTGACCTTGTCATGATCACATCAAAAGGGAAATAGAAAGGTGTTTGGCGGTTGAAGAGCATGGCTTTAGGTCAGACCATAGTATAAATAGAAGGCTAAGAAGAATGAAGGGTTTCAGTTCTTTTAGCCGTCTGTTTGAGAGATTAAGTTTTCTGTTGAGAGTGTGTTTTGAGTGTTTGTGAGATTGAGCGAACAAAGCATCAGAACGTGTAAGGTTAAGAAAAACAAATTCAGTATAAAAGAATATATGTTTTGTGTTTTGTCTTAATATTGAAAAGGTTTAGAAAGGTGTTGATTGTTGATTTTGTCACAGTTACACTTTCAATTGGTATCATAGCGAGTATCTGTTTAGAAACCAAGGTTTCTGTCTAAATAGGTAAAGATCCTGAAATGGACAACTCATTGTGGATGCTAAATCCCACAAAGTATTTTTATCAAGTTGATTTTAATGAGGAATTCGTTGTTCTTGTCAAAATCAGGAAAAAGACACAGCACAAATTCATATAGAAAGATAGAAAATAGATTTTATTGATCTCAATCGTATGAGTACACACATCTAGTTGATTACAATTTCTCAGTAAAAAGTAGTTCTAATTCTCCAAAAGAAAATTGATGCCTCTTCATTCTCTCTCTTCTCGCTTTTATATCTCTCTCCTTCCAGCTCGGGTTGTTTCAATCTTCTCGGTTTGTTGGGCCTACAATCTCGGCAACTCCCTACTATCTCGGAACCATTATGACTTGGTCTCCACTTGCTCAGCTCGTGCCCACATTCTCCTCATACCAACTACTCCCTGGGTGCTCAGCCGCTTACCTTTCGTGCCCAGGTAGGAATCTACTTGGTAAATCCTTATGTGCCTTAGTGCATGATGAGTCATCATCCGGAGAGTGAAACTAGCTAAAGCAAAATCCTGCTGAGGGGGTTTTGACACCAACATATTAGCCCCCAGGTCTCCCTATGAGCTTAGCGAGTTGGGTGACCTTCGAAAATTGATTGGCAAACTTCCAGTTTGGATTGCCTAATTCAAGATGATCTCCATTTGCAATTCCCATTTGGATATATACGCATTCATATATGATTATCATATATGTATTTTAATTTTTCATGTAGAATCGGATAATCTTATTTTTCGAAGGATTTAGCGTTTGTTAGGTCGATTTGTTGCGATTTTGGTTGAAGAAATATCAACAGTCTGGCGGTTATTCTTCTTAGCACGCGTCATGTGTTTTGATTTTGAAATTCTAACGTGTCATAATTGTGCCTACAAAAGGTGGCTTTGTATTTTTCGAGGCAGTTATTGCTGCTTCCCCTCTCTCCTCAAGTGCTTGGAACCGTCTCCTCACTACGCATTCAATCGCCAACCCCTTCTCTCTCTTTACGAAACCTAAGGTACTGTTATTTCATATCTCATCTCTCTTAGTTTCTGCTAGGGTTTACTGTTTCCCCATTCAATTTGTTCTCTTCTTCTTTGAATTTTCTCTGGTTCTCTTGGATTTTCCTTTCCTTTCCATTTCTCTTCCTTTAATTTCTCTTCCATCTTGGTTTTCCTGTGATGTCGAAACAAATGGCGCTTCTTTCCCGGAGCAGAAGCTCGTTGTTGCATCCTGCGACTAGTACGAGTGTCAAAACCCCCATCATTTCTGATGCGAGGTCCAGGGCTGCTGTGGCTCCGCAAATCATGACTTTCTCCTTATCTCGCTCATCTATTACGTATGTGAGGACACTTTGGGAACAATTTGATTTCCCTTCTGATGTCAGGTTCCTGATCCCTGAACCTGGTCAGTTTTCAAACAATCCCCCAGCTGGGTTTGTAACAGTCTATGAGATCTTCTTCATAACCTGCAGGTTACGTTTTCCCGTACCTGAGTTGCTGGCTCGGTACGTGCGTCGCCGAGGGATGGCTTTAAGCCAGTTGATTCCTAAGGGAGTCCGACATATGATTTTCCTGATGGTCCAGGAAAGAGAGAACGACTTTGAACTAGGTTGTGACATGCTCGAGGCGGCCACATATACAAAAAGGGGTCCGAAGCGTGGCCTTTGGTACTTAGCAAACAAACCCAATCAGGGGTTCACGACTGGTCAAGCTTCAAAAGATGAAACTGACTAGGAGAAATTTTACTTCTTCTTAGAAATCAATCGTCTCTCCTTCGGGACTACGGGTCTCAATGATTTACAATCTCGGTGGACTAGGTAGATTGGTGTCAATCCCTTCCTTTTCTTTCTTAAACCTAGCTCATGTGTTTCCTTGCTTATTCGTTGAGTTGATGTTTTCTAGCCGTTTTCGACTTTATTTCTTTGTGTTCGTTGATTTTTGGGCATTATTGGTTGACTGATTTTCTTTTCCTCTCTTATTTTGGTGTTTGCCAGTTCCGCACTTGGTTCAGGTTGAGAGTCCTTCTGCTGAGTATCTGAAGAATTGGAACCTTCTCGGGAGCAATCGGTTGAATAGCTGGAACACATTTGATGGGGGAAAGAGTATCTCGTAACTGGCTGCCGTTAGAACCGCTGTCTAAATCATCCACAAGTAAGTATTTTGATTTGGGTTTTCTTCTGGTCCATCCAAGTCGCGTAACGTTTGGTGTCTGGTTTTGCTGCAGGTGCTCCATCTTAGTGTTTGTCTGTCACTATGAAAAACCCCATCCCACACCGTGAAGCTTGCAAACTGAAAAGTTCCCAGGAGGCTCCCAGCTCAGCGGGACTCAATGCTGCTCAGGAGGCAAAGAATCCCAAGGATCAAGTTCCCATGGAGGTGGACCCTATCGAGGTCTCTAACTCATCCCGTGGTGATCATCGTTGGGAGAAGGTTGTAAACTCCAGCAAGAAATCGTCCCGTCCTCCTCCCATTTGGCCCAACAGTCGCCACCTTGAGGCTCCATCAGAGAAAAGGGCTCACATTCAGGAAAAGGGCTCGGATTCGCCTGCAGCTTCTCCTGGCCAAACCAGTCTTCCATGGTTGAATAAGGAGTTGATGTCCTAACTTTGCCTAGGTGGTCCTAAGGTTTACGACCACATGTCGTTTTCGGTTCAGAGGAAGTACACTGACTAGGCTCGTTCCCATGCCGAGGTATGATTGTTGTATTTTTTGTTTTATTTTTCTTTTTGTTTTGCGACTCAAAAACCGGCTCCTGTTTTGATTGAGGTACATCTTATTTTTCCTAGACCATGGCTTTAGCAAACTGACTGGTGGGGGTTTTAGATGACAAGCTGAGGAAGGCGATGAAGAATTATGGGGTCAAGCTGGTTGCAGATGCGACATCGAGGGCTCATAAACTATCTCGGGATTGAAAACAGCAGTGAGGCGGGTGGAGACACTGACAGACGAGAATAGTAGGTTGAAGGCTGAGGTTATTGAGCCGGAGGACCAAAAGAAGAAAGATGTCGAGAGACTAAGTGCGGAAGTGGCTCATCATGAGAAACCCAAGAAGAACTTGAAGAAAAAGGTAGCTGCCATGGACAAGGAGTTGGCGTGCCTCATGAGGGATATGGATGACCAGATGGAACTAAAGCTTAAAGAGAAGTAAGATGAGATGAAGGCGCAGTTCGCCAGGAGGATGGAGCGGGTGAAAGGGAAGGTCGCGAACGAACGAGTTTATCAAGAGAAGCTAATACAAGTGGAACAGATCAAAGGTAACCTCAAGCTGATTAGGCTTTTGACTCAAGGGGAGGCTACTTTGGAAACAGAGCAGAGGGATTTAGAAAGAGACCTGGGTGGGTTCAATGAGGAGCTAGCTATGCTAGATTCAAACAACTAAACTTGGAGAAGGGCTGGACAGCAACGCCCACTGGGTCCAACCTGAGCGAGCCCTCTGAACCCAACCCGACCGAGGGAATCAACCCTTATGGTACAAATCTCCCGTCCCTGAACCCTGTTGAGGAGGCTATCGTTGGAGCGGATAAAGACGAGGCTTTGGCTAATGAGGAAACTAGAAAGGAGGAGGCCGAGGAGCTTGACGCTGATGCGGGTGGAGCTCTTGACAAAGCGATTGAAGTTGCGGTACGCATTGAAGAGGTCATAGCTATTATGAGAAATGGAGCCCCCGAAAGGGATAATGTCAATGCGGCTGGTCAGGACTCTCACACCTAGAGCGTCATCCATTTCATCATGTTTACCTTTCTTTTTTCTTTGACGTTGAGTATATTATTAAAGACAACACACTTTATTTGAGGGATCGAATGTTCGAATGAAGAGTAAATGTTTCAGTTGTTAAAAGCATTTGTCATATTCCTTAATACGTTATTGCGAGACAGGGCTCGGCTTTAGCGCTTATACCTTGCTGAGGGTGTGCGATGTATTGTATGACTGGCCAGGTCATATAATGTAATGTGTTTAGGTGATTGTTTTTCTTTTTGAGTGTTGTGCTATAATGATGAGGTATTTAAAGGTTTATATAGTTTTACTGGATAAACAAAAGTCGAAGGTTTAGGTAATTCTTCGTAGGTGTAGTATGGTGTTCTCCCCTCGATTTCGTCGGAGTATTGGTAAATAGGATATGCGAAAACGACAAAGACTAGAATGGTTGGTGATGGATAGCTGGGTCTACGTCAGGTGTTTCATCTTGTTGGTTAGGTAAGAGGCGGCATTTTGTACGTCCTCGAGCTGGTCTACCAATTGTACAGGAGCCCCTGGTTGGGTCGGACTGGGTCGGAGTGTAAAGGAAGACTACATCTCCCCTATTTTTGAGAAAAATTTATAAGGGAGAGGGGATCGGGCTGGTCGGAGTGTAAAAGACGAATACATCTCCCCCATTTTTAAGAAAAATTTATAAGGATGGAGAGGGCATGCTGGGTTAGAGTGTAAAGAACGAATACATCTCCCCCTTTTTTTGAGAAAAATTTATAAGTAAGAAGAGGACGGGCTGGGTCGGAGTGTAAAGTATGAATACATCTCCTCTATTTTTTGAGAAAAATTTATAAGGAACGAGAGGGCGGGCTGGGTTGGAGTGTAAAGGACGAATAACTCTCCATTATTTTTTGAGAAAAAAATATATGGAAGGAGAGGGCGGGCTAGGTCGAAGTGTAAAGGACGAATACATCTCCTCCATATTTTTAGAAAAATTTATAATGAAAGAGAGGGCGGGCATGGTCGGAGTGTAAAGGACGAATACATCTCCCCCATTTTATGAGAAAAGTTTATAAGGAAGGAGAGGGCGGGCTGGGTCGGAGTGTAAAGGACCAATACATCTCACCCATTTTTTGAGAAAAATTTATAAGGAAGGAGAGGGCACAAAATTGAAATAATTAATAACAATAGCTAAATTCCTGAGCGGAATTGCCTACGTACCCCGAAGGTGGGGATCAAGCCTAGGTCGTAGTTCACTGATTAAAGAGTACAATCATGCGTGAAAAAACAAAGGGATAAGAATTTCCTAGGCGTCAACAAAAATATTTCTTTAAGTGCTGAGCGTTCCAAGGGTGTTTCTACTCGTTTCCTTCTACGTCTTCTAGTTCGTACACTCCTGGTTTGATGATCTTGGAGATTTTGTATGGCTCTTCCCATTTGATTCCTAGTTTTTCTGCGTTCTTCTCTTCTCCTGCGGGGAAGACTTCCCGTAGCACCAGCTCTCCTTTGGTGAATCGTCTCTCCCTGATCTTCTTGTTGTAGAATCGTGCTGCGGTGTTATGGTAGTTTTGCAACTGTATCGTCTCCTGGTCTCTCCATTCATCAACGATGTCGACTATGTCTATGAGCATCTGATCGTTTTGATCCATGTTCTGAGGTGCCAGCTCACGACTGAGGCTGGGGACTTCGGTCTTAGCTGGTATTATTGCCTTGGTTCCGTATACTAAAGCAAAGGGTGAGTCGTTGGTTCCTCTTTTGGGTGTCATTCGGTAGAACCATAGTACTCCTTCCAATTCGTCTGCCCATCTTCCCTTTTTGGCGTATAGTCTTTTCTTTAGTCCGTCCAAAATTGTTTTGTTAGAAGCATCGACTTGGACATTAGCCTGCGGGTAGTACGGGGTGGAGAACGTTAAATTTGTTCTCATTCGTTCGCCGAAGTCCTTGAATCTATCTGAGGTGAATTGGGGGCCGTTATCAGTGTGGATTTCGTAGGGGATCCCATGTCGGAAAATTATGTTTTTCCAGATGAAGGATTCCATGTTCTCGGATTTGACCTTGGCGAATGATTCAGCTACTATCCATTTAGAAAAATAATCTGTTAGGACGAGGAGGAAATGTTTTTTCGAACTGTGCATTGGGCCAATTATGTCCATGGACCATCTCATGAATGGGTATGGCACTGTGATGGATTGCATCTCCTCAGTTGGTCTGTATATCAACGACGCGTGCTTTTGGCATTTCTTGCATTTGAGAGCGTACTGTTCGCAGTCTGTGATCATAGTTGACCAGTAGTATCCATATCGTTTTATCTTGAATGCCAGTGCTTTGCCACCTAAGTGGCTTCCGCATGCTCCATCGTGAACCTCCCGTATTATCTTCCTTGTCTCGTGGCCGAATATGCACTTTAGCAGCGGACCACGTACACTCCATTTGTAAAGGTTTTCGTCTAACTGAGTGTACCTAGTGCTTTTCGCTTTGAGTTTCTTGGCGTCCTATTTCTTCGGTGGCAAGATTCCGTCTGTGATGTATGCCAGTATCTCGACTCTCCAGTCTATTTTCACTTCCACCTCGTTTGTTTCCATCCGAATTGTATATTCTTCAACGTCCTTGGGATCTGGGTTGGTGATAGGCTCAGGTTTTAAATCCTAAATCTATACCGCAAAGAACATATCTTTGTAGTACAGTAAAGGGTTGATCCCATGAAGACCAGACAGCACGACTCTCAGTTTAAAATTCGATTCTAGCTAAGACAAGATAAAATTATGATAGTTTTAAAAAGATTTAAAATTAAAGTAAATAATTAAAAAGCAAATGTAAATCAATAGAAATAAACGCTAGGCAATAGGGAAGTTCCACAGGTATTCATGTTTGAGGTTCAGGTTGACAAGCAAGATTAACAACGAAAATAGTTCTCAAATCAAAAGACAGCAATAGACTAATCTCCTCCCGAAGTATTAGACCCCTATGATAGAATTTCTAGAAATAAAGACTAACTTTATCCCGAAATCTTAGATCTCTACAACATATAATTAAATCATGCAATGACTACATATTCGATATGTTCATAAGTATTCTATGACAATACTCTCGCAAGCAAAGATACTTATTCATCTAGACTAGATCAGATTAGATAAACCAAATCCCTTTGTATTTACTAACCTAAAGTCATGAACTAGGTGATCAGGCTAATTCAAGCAATAAATATAAATCTAGACTAAGAACCTAACGATTTAAATCCATAAAAATCAAACCCTAACCATCAAAATCTGTTTTTCCTGGAAAATCCCTAAAACCTAACAAAGAGACTACTCAGACATAGTCAAGAGATCAACAATCATTGAAAAAGAAAACATATTCAAAACAAGAATTGAATAAAAGTAAAAAGATCGAGTTTAGAATTCTTCTCCAAAATACAGGAATCAAATTCGTCTCTCTTAGAAAATAAAACTGTGTTCTAGTGTTGTGGATGCTAAAACCCCAATGAATTTTTAGATGATTATCTTAATGAGGAATTCGTCGTTCTTGTCAAAATTAGAAGGAAATTACAACACAAACTCAGGTCGACATAAATACAAAGAAGGATAATATGTCTTTTTTATTGATCTTTGTGAATTTGTTTATACAAAAAGAAGAGATAGATCGATTTCTCTATTCTAGTTCTAAAAACCCCCAAAAGATTCCCATGCTTCATTTCTCTCTCTTCTTGCCTTATATCCCCTTCCACCTAGTTCTGGTTGTTCTGATCTTCTAGGGTCATTGGGATCACGATCTTGGTGCTTGCCCCTTATCTCGGAACCGCTTGGACCTAGTCTTCTTTTGTTCAGCTCGTAATCACCTTCTGCTCAACTTGTAATCGCCTTTTGCTCACCTCGTCTATGATATGAGTAGCCGATTGTTCATTCTTTGTGCCCAAGTAGAAACTGCTGAGTGAATCTTTTTGCATCTTGACACATGCTGAGCTGTTACCTAGGAAGTGACACCGCTAGAAACCTACTGAGGGGGTTTCGACACCAACATATTAGCCCCAAGGTCTCCCTACGAGCTTAGCGAGTTGGGTGACCTTCGGAAACTGGTGGAAATTCGCCTCGTAACCATTCATACATTATTAGATACTTATTATATTTTTTCTTTAAGCCGACATTCATCCATCATTTTTGTAGGCGCATTTGAATCCTTCATGTTGGGCTGGATAATTTCATTTTTCCCCCCCAAAAAGATAGGATTAATTGGGCCGATTTGTTACAATTTCTATTGAGGAAATCTCAACAGTCTCAACTAATTCTTATCTCCTCATGCAGCGCATCTTGGTATCTTTGAAATTCAAAAGCATCATCATTACGCATACAAAAGGAGGTTTTCATACAACTCGAGGCAGTTACTTCCACTCCCCTCTCTCTCCTCAAGTACCTCGAATCGTCTCCCACTATGCTTTCAACCGTCCATCTCTTCTCTCTCTCTTTGCATCCTAAGGTATTGTCACTTAACTGTTTATTTCTCTTTACTTTTGTTAGGGTTTGTCTTTCTCCTATTCAATTTGCTCTCTTCTTCCCCAATTTGCTCTCTTCTTCCCTAATTTGCTTCGGAATTTATCTAGATTCTAGTCTTTTTTCGACTTTCCTCTCTCCGTATTTCTCTTCCCTCTCGGTTTCCCGGCGATGTCGAGAGAGTTGGCGCTTCGATCTGGGAATAGGGGTTCTTCATCGCATCCCACGGCGAGCGCAAGTGTTGGGACTCCTGTTGCTTCTAGTGAAAAATCTAGGGCGTCTGTGGCCCCTCAAATAATGGCCTTCTCTTCTTCTCGTTCATCCCTTACCTCCATGAGAACGTTCTGGGAGCAGTTCGACCTTTCACCCGATGTTAGGTTCTTAATCCCGGATCCGGGCCAGTTTCCAGACAATCCCCCGCTGGGGTTTGTCACTGTATACGAGATCTTTTTCAAAACTTACGGGCTGCGCTTACCTGTTTCTGAGCTGCTAGTTTGGTACATGCATCGTCGGGGCATGACTCTGAGCCAGCTGATGACCAAAGGGGTCCGTCATGCCATATTCCTGATGATTCAGTCGAGAGAGAGTGGTTTCGAATTGAACTGCGACATGTTGGAAGTTGCTACGTACGTGAAGAGGGGCACGAAAGGCGACCTCTGGTACCTGGCCAACAAACTGAGTTAGAGGTCTGCACAAGAGGTCAAGTCCCCTAAAGATCAATCTCACATGGAGGTAGATCCCATCGAAGTATCTGACTCATCTCGTGGCAACCAACATCGAGAAAAAGCTGTTGGTTCTAGTAAGAAATCATCTCGCTTTCCTCCAATTCGACGTAGTACTCGCCATCTCGACGCCCCCTCGGAGAAAAAGGCATGCACGCTAGAGACGTCCCCAGTTGGCGTCCATGACCATGGCGAGTTCGCGTTCAGTTTCTCATGGGCCAACCAGTCTCCCATGGTGGAAGAGGGAGACCTTTGCGCGGAGCTAATTTCCAAGCTCCGCCTAGGCGGTCCCAAGGTCTACGATCACAGGTCGCTCTCGGTCCAGAAGGAATACACCGAGTGGGCTCGCTCCCATGCTGAGGTATAGTTGTTATTATCCACCTTCCTATCTCCTTTTGTTTCTTGAATTAGAAATCGGCTCCCATCTTAATTGGTGTACGACTCTTTTTTCCAAACCGCGGCTCTAGCTAACCGCCTGGTAGGGGTTTTGGACGACGAGCTGAGGAGGTCAAAGAAGAACTCTGGGATTGAGCTGGTTGAGGATGCAACTATGAGGGCTGACAAGGCTATTGCCGAGCTGAAAACTGCACTGAGACGGGTGGAGGTGCTTACAGTTGAGAATAGCAGGCTGAGAGCCGAGGTAGCCGAGGTGGAAGATCTGAGGAAGAAGGATGTGGACATGTTGAGCGCAGAGGTAGCTCATCATGATAAAGCTAAGAGAGATCTGAAGAAGGAGGTGGCCTCTATGGCTAATGAGTTGGCAATTCTTATGAGGGACATGGACGATCAAATGGAGCAGAAGCGCAAAGAAAAAGAAGAGGAGATGACGGCACAATTCGTCAAGAAAATGGATCGGGTAAAGGGGAAGGTAGCTAATGAGAGGGTGTACCAGGAGAAATTGATGTAAGTAGAGCAAATCAAAGAAGGGGAGACAACGCTGGAGGCTGAGCAGAGAGACTTGGAGAACAACCTAGGTGGGTTTAACAAGGAGTTGGCCATGTTGGACTTCAAAGAGCTGAACATGGAAAAAGACTGGACGGCGA
>OVBE01002161.1:0-31974 GCA_900406425.1 Iberis pinnata | reverse complement strand
CACAACCATTGGAGAAGCATTCAGGGACTTGATCCTCACACCTAGGATCACATCACGGCGCTTCCCACCGGCGTCACTTCCCGCCGGCGTTGCCTCCCGCCAGCGTTTCCTCCCACCGGCGTCGCCTTCTTCACCCAGTCTCACGCTTCTTCTTCTGTTTAGGCTTCGCTTCAAGGTTCTATATCGTCTCTGTTTTGTCTGAGATTAATGAAGTTCACCAATGTGTCGTCACAGTCTTTCGCCTTCGCCATGCAGCAAGGTCTCTTCATTTTCCATGTTTATCGGTGAAATTACGTCATAGCAGCAATGATATAGGAGCTAAAGTCTTTAAAGCGACTTGTCTTCTCCAAATCTCTCAACGATTTAATCAATGTTTTTCATTGTATTTGCGTTGTTATGCAACATATTAAAAAAAAATTTTATCTTAGTTTTTTTTGTATATGCCTGTTTTTCAGACATTTATGTTAGTTCTTCTTTTTTTTTTCTCGGAATGTTAAGTTGTTCTTATGTAAGGTTTCTCAAAACATTTAATTTAATGAGAAATGTGGTTTGACAAAAAAAGACTTGTATCAATTACCACTATTAATTTATTATTTTAAATTGAAATTATTTGGTTCAAGTTCTATATAGTTAGTACTCAAATTAGTCGGAAATAGACTTTGAAATTTTAGTTGTCAAATTTCAAACTTAAATTGATTGAGATTTAAAGCGAATCTTGCAAAATCAAGACCATATTTGAATCAAAGAGAACAATATCAACCAATCTCAATAGCTTTTATTTGATTTGGCATAATTCATTATCGGATCTGAAATTTTAAAGAGACTTTACGGACATATACATTAGTGTTTTTAAATTTACTTTGATTTGGGATCTACGTTTTAAGAGCTTCGTTTTGATATATAATTTGTTATAACTTATGAGTAAACTATGATAAATGAAAATGATATAGTTATACCTAATTATACCAGTTGTACCAGATGCTATAGTTATATGCATCCTAATGAAAATTAAATTTGTCACAATTTGAACTCAAAAGACCAAAATTAACAAAGCCCAATGGTTTTTATTCGAGTTTTGGATAGTTCATTTTTGGAGCTGAAATTTAAAAGAGACTTTACGGATACATAAGTTAGTGTTTTGATATTTTGGTTGTATATATGGAATCCCCGTTGCGAGGGCTTCGATTTGATATATAAGTTGTCAGAGATTATAAAAAAATATTATTTGGTAAACAACAAACTTAAGAGCTTAATAGAAGATGATGAAAGAAGACGATGGTGGAAGGATAAAAAACAATTTCTTTTTATTTTTTAAAAATATTAAATAATTATAATGAAAGGATAAAATAGGAAGTGAACAATTTCATTAAAAGAAAAAGGGCAAGTTGAATAAAAAGGGACAAGGTTGAATTTTTTTGCCTCATTAAGGATAATTGAGAATTTGACCCTATGTTTGATTATTCGGTTGTTATCTGCATATTTTACTCGGTTATTTTATATCATATATTGTTTTTGTTTTACTTTCGTACTGGCTATTTAGAGTTCACAGTTCCAGTCTTTTATGAAAACTCTTAAAATAATAATCAGAACTCAGCTGCTTTGTTGAAGTAGAACAACGTATGTAGACATAATACTATAAACATAACTCAGTCGTAATTGAAACTGAATGCATCCATACTCTTAACTTTTAACTTTTAACTTTTAACTTAGTCGTAATTGAAACTGAAACTGACGGCAGCCATAACGACAATTGGAGTGCTCGAAACCTCGACTAATTTCATTTTGTTTTCCGTTGAAATTAGTCGATATTTCGAGCATTCCAATTGTCGTCCCTCTATGTAGTAGTCTTAAAACTATACGAACGGAATTGCTTTCAAAGTACATAACTCAGAAATACACAAAGATAAACAAGGCCTTTAGTAGGGTAACTCAGCCGTAACGTTCGTTTACTATTGTTTGCTCTTTTAATTTATTTACAAATTCACAAACTCTTTTTTCGACTTTCCTCAGAAAAAGGGACGCATGAAATCTTTTTCGGAGAAACTTTTGATAACCCAACCGAATCATAAATAATAACTCAACCGTTTACATAAATAGTTTGGCTTGTTACAATTTATTGTAACTTAAAGTAATCTCTCTCTATTTTTTTTTCTTTGTTTCTCTATTTAGTTGCAAACAACTTCTCAATCTCTCATTTAATCTATCTCCAGTTTTCCTCTCTTCTCTTCTCCTTTCTCTCATCTTAATGAACCACCAAAGATGCAGCAAACCTTCAAATGTTTTTTGTAACATTGGATGCTCATGTTCGTGTATACTATCCGCAATTTGTTCTCTGGGCTTTTGCTTGTTATACCCCACTATTTTTGTATTTCCTTTGCGGTTACTTAAGAAGTATCCATTGGTAGTTGGCGTTATTTGAGTACAACATGAAGGACATCGAAAAGAGGAACTAAGAAGCTCGTGAATTGCTGGGGAAGGAATACAGTTCTTGTTTTTATTTGTTATGCTGTAAATTTAAGTTAGCTTATAAATGTTTGAAGTTATATTTCCTAGATGATGTCTACTGTGTCATACTCCCTCCGTTTTTATTTAATTGATCTTTTCGAAATTTCACACTTGATAAGAAAATAATCAAATTTTGATTAATACTATATTTTCTTGATAAAATATACACTTTCCCATATAAATAAACCAAAATAACTGTCGCGTCATAGCTGCCTAATACTCTGACATAAAAGCTACGTTGTAATAAGCATAGGGTTTGACCTCGAAAATGTATTATCCCATCATAGCTGCGTAGTACTAGTAAGACATCTTTTTCCTCGGTTATAACAATTACTCGATTTCAACAATTTTTAGCTCGTAATATGGAAATTTTAAATAAAGCGGCTCATTTATCACTTTGGAATGCATTAGTTGATCATATATAGGAGCAATTTTATGTGTGTTTAATGTTTTATGTAAGTTTATAACATAATATAATGTTTTGTTATATAATATTGTTTGTAATATATATAATATGTATGTTTTAGTTACTTAAAATAATTAAAATTAGAAGGACTATCTTGCAAAATGCTAATTTTCAGATCTTTAATTTTAAGGTTTCTTTTTGGAGCTAAACCTAAGAAACGTCAAATTTGAGATTGAAGGAACCTCAAATTTGAGGTTCCTTTTTGGAGATGCCCTAAGTTATGCATACACCGCTAATATATAAAAAGGCTTCGTTATTGTTTATCATTCGGCTGATATATTATTGTTGTCTTACATAGTTATAAACGATACGGCTAAGTTATTTCTATTGAATGCATGAGTTATAACATTTTCAATTACACGACACAGATGAGTAACAAAGATTATTGTTTACAGGAAGCTGAGTTTTTTGCGTTTTTACTTTTACGACTTAGTTATTTTTCCAGAACGGCTGAGTCATATTACATAAACGCAAAGTTATTATTACAATACATGACTACTGCAAGAAGTAAATTAGCAGTAGGAAAACATGATTGAGTATAAAGATCACTCAGATACTGCTCTTGTGAATCAGAACAACGGATTTACAGCATAACATGAGAGTCACCGCATTGTCACGGATTTATGCCCACACACAGCTGGCCTGTATGTTGTTCAATTTCAAAATCAGGTATGTCTTCCACATGAGAGTCACCGCATTGTCGCGTATGTGGAACATTAACATCCATATTAGATTCTACACCCCCAGCATACAGGGCGATACTATGATCGGCAATCACAATCTGTCCTCCCAAAGGTTCAGACCAATCTTGTCCATCAGTCAAATTATTCTCCTATTCATCTAACCCATCTTTTTAGCTATCATCGTTTCCTTCCAAACCATCCTCCATCGTACAAGATGGACCTGGAACATCCGAGTTCATATCCCGCTTCCCAACTGCATCAAATGAATTTAAGAGATCCATATGTCCACCACATAAAGAAGATTCTCCATCATACATTCGACTAAACGAGCAAGGATCCGATTGTGTGGGGTACTCCGATTTTATCAATTTTGTCATATTGTCGAAGTCGTAAATTGGAGAATTCTGGTCAGTCCCCTGCGCACCAGAATTGTCCAACTCACCCGCCAGTTTCTGTTTCTTAACTTTATGTCCATCATGGCTACTATCTTCAACACTCGTTGACCGCCTATAGACGTCATCAATTCGATTCTCCTTTTTCAGAAACTCGACTTCGTCAGACGTACTTCCATGCCCTCATGTTGGCTACTCTACCATTCCCCCTTCTTCTGTATTTATTCGTTCTGCAGCTTCCTCACCGATTTGTGAATCGTCCTTTGCCATGGACAAGAATAAATTTTGGCCAATTTTTTTTTCTCTCATTAGTCTAAACATGTCCAGACTTTCATCCGATTCTACACTAAATGGAGGCATCTTCGTTTGCGTTAACACTGCCTCTGACTATGAGCTGTCATTCTAGAAAGTTAGGAGCATATACCCTGCAACCAAGGTATGGAAAGCAGCCTCAACCTTTCTCTTGAAACTGGAAAATGTGTCCTCTGCACTCAAACACACACATTTAGCAAATATATTTCTGGAGATAGAGAAATGCCACTGTCCACATTCCAAGCAATCCCAGTTTCCGACTATGATTATAACTGTCTCCTCCATAGGTGGTAAAAATCTGCCACCAATAAATAAGTCTTTCAGTTTAGATATTGTCCATATACGGCGCGAACCATAACAGTTAATGATGGACAAGTAATCAAACAAATTAAATAATTTAAATATGTACCTTACTTATTACCCTCAACTGCCAATAAAATTTCTTCGCTTTGTCTACAATAATGGAGGTTTTACCATCTTTATTTTCGTCACTATATTTAGCTAAAGTTAATTGACGGATTAAATCTATTTTTTGTTGCATTAATTAAACTTAAATGCAGGTCAAATCATGTCTGAACGTCGGTTACATTGTTTTGCTTTTTATTTTCGCCCCAAAACTGTAGATTGCGACAAGGGCACTCTCGTCTTTTTGCAACACCCTTATGCATTCCAGACAACTTAAATATAGGTCAATTCAACCGGTTGTCTTATTTTTAATGAATCCCTGAGTTACATCAAGCTGATGATTGTTTACTAAAAGCTGGGTTTTTTTCAACTTTACTTTACGACTTAGTTATTTTTACTAAGCGTCTGAGTTATGTTTAAGTCTGAGTTATGTTTATTGCTTGACTTAGTTTTCTACGTACTAATAATATATGGTTGAGATCTGTTACAACGTATTATTACAATACATTACTACTGCAAGATGTAAATTAGTAGTAGGATAATCAGATTTATAGTCTTAAGTCGAAATATGTTGTTCTACTTCAACAAAGCTGCATCTGTGTAATTGTCAGACTCAATCTCATCAACTAAAGGTTGTGTTTTCTTTTTTGTATATCTGAGTAAAGTAATCAGGTTAAAAATTTTCATCTCTATGTTTTTGAAAGTGGGTGTTTTCCCAAATATAAAGTGTTTCTGTATTTCTCAAAAATAATTAGTTTTACCAATATATTGTTTCTTGTTATAAGTTAATTTTTTGCTATAAATTATCGTTTATCCATTATGTATCTTTCACACTTAAATTCTATCTCTCTCTATCTCTAAAATGTATCTGCAAACTATTTTACATCATGAGTTCTTCGATTAAAAATGCAGAGTAATCAAACCAAACCCTACCAAAAATTTTAAATTGTATACCCTTAAAATTTACTTTTTATATGTATGATATTTTTATAACATTTGAGAGTGTGGTAGTTTTGCAATTTAATACTTTTTTTTATGGTGTTTCTAGGAATTCTTCATTCTTTCTTTCACTTCATATTAATTATTACACAATAACATTTCAAAAATGTGAATCCGGGAATCCAAGATATATATAGTTAATGTGTTCATACACAACTGAAGAAACTGATGGTTCGGTATTGCGAGGTGAAAAACCTATGTTATTACTCTGTTTGTTTTCTGTATGATGGCAACCGCATAGCACCAAATCAAACTCTTGATTCGGTTTCCTTTTTCTCCTTAAAATTTTTAAAGTATTTAGGGATTTTAGCTTATTAATTGAGAAATGAAGGTTTAATTATTTATGTTCTTTTTGTTATAATGTTAATGATGGAGGATGGAGACGAAATTTGCGTGTCCATGGAGATGATAGGGGGCGGTCGTTGTGTCACCTCAATTTGTATATCTGATTTTTTTTTTTTAAATGCAGACTTTGGGAATGTATCGCTGATATTTATTTAAATGCAGACTTATTTTCGTTTACGGCTGTTTATTTAATTTATATTGCAAACTTTTATTCCCAATATATAGCAAATGTGCAAATGCCTAAGTTATTGTTTATCATTTGGCTGGATTATTATTGTTTAGTAATAAACGTAATGGCTAAGTGATTTTATTGGGTGCAGAAAAAAAAAGAAGAAGTTATTTTTATTGTGTGCCTGAGTTATAAAATTCAAAATATACGAAATGGCTGAGTTACATCAAGCTGATTGTTTTTTACAGGAAGCTGTGTTTTTTTCGTCTTTACTTTTACGACTTAGTTATTTTTCCAGTACAACTAAGTTATGTTTACGACTAAGTTATGATTAAGGATGAGTTATGTTCATTTTATGACTGAGTTTTATTTGTGGTTATAATGTTTGTGTTACGAATACGAGTGAGTAGTATTAAAATTGGATTGAATGCATATTGTTTGTGCGCATATTAATAAATATATGTATGCACTTTATAAAATCACAAGAGCTATTGAGATGTTAATGCGCGCATACAGGCTAGCGTGTGAGCCAAGTATCAAAAGGGATACACGCAGAACGGATGGATGCACATGAATTAAAGTCTGGCTCGATTAAACAATGTGCGACCTTACCGGCAATGCGCAGTTTCTCGATAACCATCGAGAAACTGCATTTACTTCAAGTATCGGCCAAATCATATTGTCCTTCAACCATTTCAAGTCTTAGCCAGTTGTTCGAATTAAGGAAGGATCCAGAAGAAGAATTATAGCCATTGGAGCATATTTGGTCGAGTATCTCAAAGATGTCATTCACACGCGTGCGTGGCTTACCGTTGGTACCACTATCCGTACAACCGAGAAAACACGTGGTTTCTTTATGCTTTTACTATATTTTTCATATTTTCACCATTTATCGAACCTTAAACTTACCATATTAGGTATGTTTACGGTTCCCCTTATATATATGTTGTAAAGCTCCGACTTTGGCTAATAAGAAGAAAGTTTTAATCTTTATCAAAATTTCAATCTTTCTTCTATTCTCTCTCAATATCTACTCAATCCACCATGGATTGAGCTTTATAATCTCTCAATCTTTCAAATTTTTGGCTATAAATTATCGTTTACCCATAGTGTATCTTTCACACTAAAAGTCTATCTCTCTCTCTCTAAAATATACTTGCAAACTATTTTACATCATGAGTTCTTCCATTACAAGTGCAGAATCCTGTATCACAAGGAGATCACCAACACCTGAATCAAAACAGGAGAAGAGATTGATTCTCAACCTCATCGACCAGAAGGTATACTTTGTCTTTTTTTAACCTAAATTTATTTAAACAAAATAACATTTAGTCTAATTATTTTTGCAAAAACTACCACAAAAATGTTTAATATAATGGTCGCTTCAAATTCACATAATTTGTAATATAATAAATGGAAGAGTCATGATTTTTTTGTATTCCCACATCATTACACGCCTCGTAAAATCGAATTATCTGCGGTAGAGAGAGAAACTGACTTTATCGTCCCGTCATAGCTACCTAATACTATGACATAAAAACCGACAAGATAAGAATAGGGTTTGACCTCGAAAATGTATTTATCCCATCATAGTTGTGTAGTACTAGTAAGACATTCGACTTGGTTATTATTATTTTTTTATAATAAACGAAATGGCTATGTCATTTTCATTGAGTGCCCGAGTTATAAAATTCAAAATATACAAAATGGCTGAGTTACATCAATCTGATTATTCTTTGCAGGAAGCTGTGTTTTTTTCATTGCTACTTTTACGACTTAGTTATTTTTGCAGTACGGATGAGTTGCGCTTACGACTAAATTATGATTAAGGATGAGTTATGTTCATTTTCTGACTTGGATTTCTTCGTGGTTATAATGTTTATGTTATGACTACGAGTGAGTAGTATTCAAATCGGATTGAATGCATACTGCTTTNTTCCAAGTGCTATTGAGATGTATAATGAGAAATAATATACAATGTACTCTAAGTAACTCATTAAGAGTCTTTATTTGACCTTTATTTGTGTACAGTTTAGTGACTTTTACAAGAAAATCATATCAGGTTGACCTCGGTTACAAGCAAACCCTATCAGTTAGAAGCGATAATACTTATCTTTATTATACAGGACTAATATATGAGTTAATGTGTTTTAAAAACAAATAGTTAATGTGTTTTCTTGATATCTCACATCGCCTGTTACTTCATCTCTGATCTCATGAATCCTCCTTCTCCACATATCTTAATGTATTATCATCCTTTTTGGTATATTGATTACGCAAACCCTAGTCATCATGATCATCGGCTTGTGTCTACTCAAGAACTTCCTCCACTTCACTCTCATCAAAACCCTAATCATGAGTTGTTTCTCCCACCGACAAGAAGCATAAAGGTTTTTGGTCGGAGAAGTAAAGGATATCGTAACAAAGTTACATGGAGGAGACGGATTCAGTATGAACAAGTTGAATCCAGTGGAAAGGTAAAGGATATTCTAACAAGACCAGTCTTTGCTGCTCCATTAGAACACCTTCCATCTCCTCGTACTTAGCCTTGACTTCTTTAATAGTATCAGATCCTTTAACATCACCGCCTAGAGTAGAGTATTGCCTGAAAGACTCTTTAGAAAAATGAATATGATTCTTCATCTTCATCTTCATATTCGTCTCAATGGCCAACTGAAGTTACCATTTGGTTGTTAGAACAAAACATAAATTGCGACTTCAATTTAAAATCAACTGAAATTACCAATTGGTTTTTAAATTGGATAAACGGCCAATATTATAAAGAAAACATTTGAAGATTTGATGTCTCTTTGGTGGTTGCAAAATCGAAATTGTAAAAGATAAGATTGCATGCGTGTTGTTTGTGAGGAATATCGAAAGCGTTAGATTAAGATGAGAGAAAGGACAATAAAAGAAGAAATGCTGAAGGCTCGGGTGAGGCCGAGCTACCAACAAAGGAGCAGAAGAAAGCTATGCGGAAAACCGCTAATATAGTTGTGGAATTTGGGGCTCTTATGGAAAATTCTGTGCGGGTGTCAGGAGAATCAATTATGGCAGGATTCACAAACATGATTCCTCTAATTGTCAGAGAGACAGTCGAGGTGTGTATGAAAGAACTAGCTTTACGTGAAAGTCCCGTAAACAATGATCACCTCTCAAAAACCCAAGCCCCCCATCTTTAACATATCACTCGCTGCCTCATGATAGTCCACCCGCAGCTCAGACCCCTGCAAAAGATTTAGAGGAGAAACAGAGTGAGGTCAAGGATTTTGTTGTGGCAATAGCCGATGCTAGGGTTGAACCAAGATCGAAATATGAAGTGGCCAAGACACATGAGGCAGAGAAGGATTTGCCCAATGTGGTTGTTGTTATCGATGAGTCTGTTGATTCTCCTCCTCCTAAGGGACCCGTTGATAGTCTACCCGCAGCTAAGACCCCTACAAAATATTTAGAGGAGAAATAGAGTGAGGTCGAGGATTCATTTATGGCAAGAGGCAATGTTAGGGTTGATCTAAATTTGGAAGATGAAGTGGCCAAGACACATGAGGTTGTTGTTGTCGATGAGACCATTAAATCTCCTCCTAAGGGACGTGTCACGAGGCGCAACACAAAACTGAATGAAGATAAGAAGAAGGAAGAGGCTAAGTTAAAAAAGATAAAGGTCGATGATAAGAAGAAAGTGGAAGATGAGAAAAAGAAGAAAGCAGCGGATGATAAGAAAAAAGCGGCGGATGACATAAAGAAGGCTCCGTTAAATGTACTGAAGGATCGAGAAAGCATGAGACCCCTGCACAAGCTCCTCCAAAAACATCCAAACTTGTGACGAAGGGAAGTTCGTTACTGAAGGTGGCCATGAAATGTGTGGATGAAGATGCACACGAAGAATTGAGGTTGGAAAAAATAAAAGTTGTTTGGGAGAAAATGGTTCAGTTATCACCTAACGGGTCAAGTATCTTCGAATGTGCTCCTGAAGCACAAGGTATTCCTCAAATTGGGCCAAATGGGATGACGTGCATGAGGAATGGTATTAATCCTTCTGTATCAATATATGATCCTCTAGCACTTGTTGAGACGGCGCAATGGAAGGCATTCATGGACCACCTAAAGCAATTCGAGTATGGACCTTAAGACCCTCTGTTAATCACTCTATCATCATTCTATGCATAAACTGAGTTGTGTTTAATTGTACATGAAGGAACATAAGTCGGAGAATGAGGGTATGTTCTTCAAAGTGCTTACTATTGTAAGAAATGAGTGGGGAAAGGATCATCGCTTTGGATGGTTGTTTGATACTGTAAGTTTACTTTACGGCTTGGTTATTTAGTAATTGGCAGGTTTTTTATATATAGATGAATGAGTTATTTACTCTTCAATGATTGGGTTATGATATTTTACTCTTCTGTCTACATCATATTTCTTGGTATATTAGAGTCCTCATTCAAAAGTCCACGCAAGAGCCCACCCCATTCTGGAGTGACCGCATTGGGTTTACCGATAACTGGTTCCAAAATTTGTGGGAAAACCTCGATTATAAACAATTCAAAAAAGAACAGGATGCCTTTCAATTTTATGAAGAGTATGAAAAATTAGTAAATGGCATGTTACCAGAAGACCTTGAGACAAAAAGAAGTGGTTTATAGATGTGGATCACTTATACGGGGCACAGCAAATTGGCACCGATCATTGGGTGGCTGATGACTCTATATTTCCATAGTTTTAAGAAGTCATTTACATCAATTTTTAGGTCTTTACGTGTGCGTATATCACAATTATAGTTGTTATTAGCAAGTTTGTGGCTTTTAGGGATTTGTGCATTAGTATTTGCATATGCACGCATTTTGTAGATTTTTTAGGGCTTTCAGAAGTTTTCAGGATGATTTGTGAGAATTCAGAAAAGGAGCAGAAAATGTGGAATGGAACCAGTACAAAGTCCGGATCAATCCACAAAACACTCTAGATCGATCCATCTCAGCCAAAGACTTCAAGCCCGACTCGACCTTATTATCGAGCCATTCCATTTTTTGGCTCGATCCAGCTTCTAAGTCACCTCGACCCCGGCCAACTACAACCTTGAATCAATCCCACTTAAGCGTCCAAAGGCCCGAATCGATCCAGTCTCTCGGCCTTGGCTTGATCACGGATCGATCCCACTCTCGGCCCTGGTTCAATCACGGATCAATCCCACTCTCGGCCTTGGCTCGATCACGGATCGATCCCACTCAAGGCTTGGCTCGATCCAGTCCCTCGGCCCAAGCACACCTCATCTTGATCCACTATAACATTAGGATCAATCCACTCCAACATTTGAATCAATCCACTTCAAACGTCCGGCTCGAGTCAACTTCACACACGGATCGATATGACCTTGTCATCACCTAAAGCTCGGATCGATATATCGCCTAAATTGGACCAATCTCCTTTTTATTGCGGATCGATCTCAAGCCTTTTCTCGGATCGATCTCTTTGACTCGATCTCATATTCTTCTCAGCTCGAGCCAAACATGCTCCAACCCTGACCAACTCGAATCCGGAATGGACCTGACCCAAGACCCAAGCCAATGATTAGTTTTTTTCTTTTGTGCGTTTTAGGGCTTTTCTCTGAACATTATATAAGCCCTAAAGCGCCTCTTTTTTAGGAGGTTCTATTTTTGTTTCCTTTTTAGGTTTTTTTCTTAGGTTTCTTTTTCCTTTGTTGTTCTTGATGTTCTTGGTGTAAAAACCCAGAATCCTTTAAGTTTTATGCTAATCTACTGTTTTCTTTAACTTTCATGCTTAGTTTTATGCGGTCGTCTATCTGGTGCATGTTGATCTTCTGTTTTTCATCTTAATCTTCTGTTTTAGCTTTGATCATTTTCTGAGTTTGTTACTGTTTCATTGCTGTTCTTATTTTCTGGGTTTGAATTCTTGCTGTTCTTATTGTTTTTCATAGTTTAACCTTTGATCATCATGTTTAGCTTTGAATTTATGATTTCTTTTTTTCCTGCTTTCATACCCATGAGTAGTGAGTAGTTTCCTTAAGTTCCTGAGGATTTAGCTTTGAAGTTGTGATTTCTGTTTTTCCTGCTTTCATACCCATGAGTAGTGAGTAGTTTTCTTAAGTTCCTGAGGATGGGATAGATTAGGCTTAATGTCCTGATCTTACGTTAGCACCTAAGCTTATTTGCATATAAATCCCTTCTATTTCATTGTGCATAATGCTGGTTTCTTTCCCGCCAATCAAAATCTGATCTTGGGCATTCCAGCACCCGAAAAGTGTTCAATGGAATGCATGATCATGGTGATTTCAGAGATTTTCTCATCTTTACGTAACGCCTTAGATTCTTAGGATATGCATCTCATCCTAAGGGGTTAGATGACTCGGGAGCTTTTTGGCTTTAGTAGGTTGGTTCTTCATGTCTTCTAGGTAGTGTACCGTTAACGGGAGTTAGGTCTGGTGATTACTGAGATTGATTCCATTCATCAAGGGATTGGACTTGGTTGAATATGAATCTACTATCTAGGGATAGCTCATTGTTTGAGATATGTTAGGTGCTTAGGTAGATTGGGATGAATCTCTGGTCAATTACCATTTGTCCTCAGGAACTGCTTTNCCCCCCCATTTTCATATTTGCTTGACTTAGAAGCATCCATTGCATCTAGTCTGCTAGTATCTCACCCATTTGGATTGACACCTCATCTATACTATAACACATTAGTATGATGGGGAATTGATCTCTGTGAAAAAACTTACTATCAATTTTGCACCGTTGCCAGTTGGGTGTTGTTTACTACATTATGGATTTTGGATCTTTTGAGATCAAACTTCTTTTACAACCATACTAACTTTGTTTACCTTTGTTTGCTTTCTTTTCAGGTACTTTCTTAGTAGTGTATGAACCAGAGAAGTAGAGGACCAATAGACTTGATTCCTCTCGTTGAAGATATCAGATCTCTTGAACGGGAATACTCTCAGGCAAGACGTGAACAAGAGCGTGCGGAACACTTTAGACGGTTGGACTTACAAATGGCAGACAACGCTGAACAAGATAACCAACACACTATCGGTGCTGGTGACAACCCCAACACTCACACCATTAGACATGGAATCAATCCACCTGCGGTTCAAAACAACAACTTCGAGATAAATCATAGTCTGATCGCAATGGTGCATGGGAACAAGTTCCACGGTCTACCTATGGAGGATCCACTCGATTATCTCGACGAGTTTGATTGCTTCTGCATCCTCACGAAGATAAATGGTGTGAGTGAGGATGCTTTCAATCTACGCCTCTTCCCTTTCTCTTTGAGGGAGAAGGCACACCAATGGGAGAAGTCGCTTCCCATAAACTCCATCACCACCTGGGATGCCTGCAAGAAAGCATTTCTTACAAAGTTCTTCTCTACTTCTAGAACAGCCAGACTAAGGTATATCTCGGGTTTCGCGCAAAGGAATATTGAAACCTTCTCTGAAGCATGGGAGCGCTTTAAGAACTATACAATGCAATGACCCCATCACGGATTTAGCAAAGCGTCACTTGGGAGGAAGTCCCATGTCTATCTCTGTATATATTTAAATTTCAATGTTTTTTAATTTCAGTACTTGATTTAATGCGTTTTAGTTTTCAATTGATTTTGGTGTTTTAGGTACTTACGGGATAAGCTTCGGGAATCTTGCAAAGAGCAGAAAAATGGGATATGAACTAGCTCGAATTTTTTAATTGATTGCTCATTCCAAATCAAAAGGTCCGATCAAGCCACAACATAATTATGACCGAGCCAAATTTTATTCGGATCGATCCATCTTCAAAATGGGATCAAGCCGTGCTCAAGTCATGATCGATCCACCTTCGTTTGGTGATCGATCCACTTTCAGCCCGAGATAAAGCCAACTTCAATGGCCCGATAAGTGCTCAAGCCGCGACAAACACAATTATCGAGCGAAGTTGTTTGGATCGATCCGTTTTCAACAATTAGATCGAGCCATGCTCGATATGGTTGAGCCAATTATTGAGCCAATTATCAAGCCAATGATCAAGCCTCTTTGTTCGGATCGATCCGTTTTAAAACGTGATCGAACCACAATTTCAACCCATGATCGATACATATGCTTGGACCATAACTGAGCCATTCTTTGAAGTTTTGATCAAGCTAAACATAAGGGACCTTCAAGCTAAGCAAGTCCATACAAGCCATTTTTAGCATGATTGAAATTGAGCCCAATCCATCAAATCAAGCCAGGCTTCACCACTTGCCCATTATACACCTCATGCCAAGAAGTGTAATCTCACCTATCATTTCCATTAACTCCCTCCACATACACCATATTTGATCCTCCTCCACACACCAACATTTTAATCCATGTCCACAAATTTCAGCAACATTTCTCCTCCACACGAACATTTCAACCATCACCCTATATAAAGGAGTTCACTAGTTCTCTTAAACTCTCATCACTTTCATACAACCTTTGCTATTTTGCGAACGCTTTCTTTGTTGCTTCGATCGATTTAATTGTAGTCTCAAGACTCCACGAATTTCAAGAATCATCAACTTTGGTTTTTAACTCCTAAACTCTTGAAAGCTTGATTCGAAAATTCTGAATCTCAGTTTTGGTTTCACCCCTTTTTCTGAAAATTTTAGGAATATAATCCAAGGGTTTAAAGCATCGATTATTAATAAGTTGTGGACCGTGCATGATAATTTAGCGACCCTAAACTCCTTTTTTGCAGATATCACCATGTCAAACAGAGGGAGGCCTAGCAGTTCACTAGGATCTTCGGTGGAAGACATCTAGAGAGCACTGATGCAAATGGAATTTATGAATCAACATTCCCTGATGCAGGAACTTTAGGAACCCTGGGCATCCTTGAACAAGTAAAAGATATATTAAATGACATGGGGATATCAAGAATACTCACGATAGAGTTCGAGGCTCACCAAAAACCAACATGCATGTTCCTAGCTTCTTTGGAAATATTCTATTCCAAGGAAGCGGAAGGTGATGAAAACGGAGGAGGGTTTATAAGCTTCCAGGATTAGCATGGAAGGACAGATAAGTTTACCTTCAGACAATTGGAAACCAATTTTGGTTTAAAGTGTCAAAGGTTTCAGTCGAGTGTGTTTGAAAGTGTTCCAAACGAGATCCAAATCATTTGGGATGTGATAGGATCCAAGGACTTCAAGGTAGGACGAACCAAGAATTCATGCATCCTCTACCAAGCAGTGAGATATGTACAATAAATATAGGAAAACTCATTTTTCTCCAGACGAGATACCAGCGCTGTCTTAGTAGAAGAAATGAACTTCTTGGGTCTGGCCATTGAGAGACATGTATGCAACACTCTGCAGACCCAGGATCTATTCCATAATGTCTTTAAGAAAATCTATGCCCTTTAAAGATATTCCTCCAGCAGTTGCTAAAGTTCAAGGATCTTAACAGGATTACAAGAGAGGGAACGACGCCTCAAATACGAATAGGAGGATGGATAACACCCATCCTGCAACTTGCTCAGGCGCCTCTTGAAAGAAATGTCTGGAAACCAAGGCTGGTGGATATGAACTACCTCTAAGATATTCAACATATAGTGGGGAGTGTAAACGCTTAATTCAAATATTAGTTCAAAGCATGGGACAATACAAAAGCAATCGTCCTATTCCTGAAAAAGATGCGCACTACTTTCAGAAAACACGAGAATTTGCCTTTCAAACACGACACCTAGAACACAATGGAAATCGTTGCCGCAATGAAAAACCTGGAATCATGCTCTGACAACCTTTCAAACCTCTCCTTGGATGAGGATTCACCCAACTCCCAAGTTGGGAGTAACTATTGCCTTTCAAACACGACACCTAGAACACAATGGAAATCGTTGCCGCAATGAAAAACCTGGAATCATGCTCCGACAACCTTTCAAACCTCTCCTTGGATGAGGATTCACCCAACTCCCAAGTTGGGAGTAACTAAGGTCCATCCCCATCAACCTCACCATTGTATAATCCGTTTCGTTTGCATGTGTTTATGCTTCCTGTTTTCTTAAAGTGTGCTTTCTACCCTTGTTGCTTACCGCCCTCTTGAATGTTCCTTCGAACTTGGTTTACACAGAGACTGTGTAATTCAGGTTTGGAAGAGGATTCAGGGGACTACTATCGAATGAAAATTTCCATGTTTTTTCCTTTGTCTCCAACTTTTGCATAGCATACATAGCATCTATTAGCATATAAGAACCATAAAATTTGAAAAAAATTGAAAATCATTCTTCAAAAACATAGTGTCATTGTAGTTTCATTTCATGTAGTTGCATATAGGATGTTGAAATTTCATGTAGTTGCATATGCATAAGGAACTGGGAAGATGATAACCTTGTAAGTATGTTTTTTTCTTAAGAAATGTTAGTGCCCTGGTTATTAGTTGTCTAATGCATCATGAAATTGTCTGAAGTAAAACTGCACCTTGCTTGCAATGTGAACTTGCATGATCATTTATCTCCTGAAGCATACTGTGATTTGAAGTTTGCTCCTATATATTAGAAATTGAATATTGAATGTATAATTATTATGTTTGTGTGTTGAATATGAACACGTGGATAGTATATACATATTTCGGTTATCTTCTACCTTTTATCATTCTTGTTAACCCAAGTAGAATCCCCACCCTTGAACCTTGCCTTCTTTTAAACCCTAGATTTACTACTGAGTGGCAGATCTTTTATGGCATGAGCTTGGTAGAACGTGTTAGGTTCGAACTGACAGGAATAGGGTCTCATGTAGTTATAGTCCACACTTTTTGCACTAGATAGGATTTGGTGGGATTCAGTTTTGGATGGTTATTTGGGTAGAAATGAATGAAAGGGTATTGGTAGTTGGTAAAAGGGAAATGTTAAGTGAGAACCTTAGGAGAAGAATGGAAAATGAATCAGAATACGCTAGTAGAAAGTTTGGGGGAACAATGGTATGCAAAAGAAGTATGGCTAGTGCAGAATAAGAGAAAGTATATGACAATGTATTCAAAAGGGTAAAACCCAAAAGATAGTATAAACAAAAAGGTCGAAAGCCATAAGAGTTTAAGTAAATAAGTTCCTGAAACAGCTAGCAACCATTTAAGAAAGAAGTCTCTCCCAAGTGTAACAAAGAAAAGATGAAAAAGGGAGAATGAGAATGGGTATGATAACTTTGAGTTTCAAAAGGGTAGAATTTAGGACCTCCTTACTGGGTAGAATCAGGAAACTTAGGTTTCATTAGCATTGGGTAGATGGGGTTCTATTTCTGTATGCATCTATGTGTTCCTACCTTTAGCCTTCTGCTAAAGCTCATTCCCTTTTGAGAGAACCCTTATTCTGAATCATTAACCATTGCATGAAGGGGTCATCTTTACTCCTTAACCTGTCTCTGACCAAATGAGTTCATTAAAAGCACATGACTTGATCTATGGTTCCTGATTAATGAATGTTAAAGGAGTACACAAATTTGAATGCATCGTGGAAGATGGAATTGGTTTTTGATGAACTGTGATGAGTATGTCTAAAGTTTTTAAGTAGGATGAGGTTAGGACTGCATTCTAGAACTAATAAACAGGACAATAATATTACATGTGTTAGCAGCATGTTTTGGTTCTGAGTTCCCACTTTCAAACCTCACTCCCAGACTTCTTAAGTATTTGCTTGATGGAAAGCAAGGATTTAGCTTGGGGGAGTTGATGACTCTGTATTTTTATGGTTTTTAGAAGTCATTTAGCATCAATTTTGAGGTCTTTAGGTGTGCATATATCACATTTATAGTTGTTATTAGCAAGTTTGTGACTTTTAGGGATTGTTGCATTAGTATTCACATATGCACGCATTTTGGAGATTTTTCCAGGGCTTTCAGGATGATTTATGAGAATTCAAAAAAGGAGCGGACAATGTGGAATGGAACCAGTACTTTGGATCGATCCAAACAACACTCTGGATCGATCAATCTCAACCATTCCATTTTTTGGCTCAATCCAGCTCCTAAGTCACCTCGACCTGGCCAAATACAACCTTGGATCAATCCCACTTAAGCGTCCTAAGGCCCGGATCGATCCAGTCTCTTGGCCCTGGCTCGATCACGGATCGATCCCACTCTCAGCCCGGGATCGATCACGGATCGATCGCACTCTCAGCCTTGGCTCGATCACAAATCGATCCCACTCAAGGATCAGCTCGATCCAGTCCCTCAGCCCAAGCACACGTCAGCTCAATCCACTACAACATTCAGATGGATCCACTCCAACATTTGGATCGATCCACTTCGAACGTCCGCCTCGAGCCAACTTCACACACGGATCGATCCGACCTCGTCACCACCTAAAGCTTGGATCGATCTTAACCCCAACTTGGATTGATCTCCTTCTTACTGCGGATCGATCTCAAGCCTTTTCCCGGATCGATCTCTTTGGCTCGATCTCATATGCTTCTCAGCTCGAGCCAAACATGCTCCGACCTGACCAAGTCGAATCCGGAATGGACCTTACCCAAGACCCAATCCAATGATTAATTTTTGGCTTTTGTGCGTTTTAGGGCTTTTCTCTGAACACTATATAAGCCCTAAATCCCTCCTTTTTAGGAGGTTCTATTTTTGTTTTATTTTTAGGTTTTTGTCTTAGGTTTCTTTTTCCTTTGTTGTTCTTGATGTTCTTGGTGCAAAACCCCATAATCCTTTAAGTTTTATGCTAATCTATTGTTTTCTTTTACTTTCCATTTTAGTTTTATGATGTTGTCTATCTGGTGCATGTTGATCTTTTGTTTTTCATCTTAAACTTCTGTTTTAGCTTTTTATCATTTTATGGGTTTGTTACTCTTTCATTGTTGTTCTTATTTTCTGGGTTTGAGTTCTTGCTGTTCTTGTTTTTCTTCATAGTTTAACCTTTGATCATCATCTTTAGCTTTAAAGTTTTGATTTCTGATTTTCCTGCTTTCATACCCATGAGTAGTGAGTAGTTTCCTTAAGTACCTGAGGATGGGGTTGACTAGGGTGAGGATGGGGTAGAGTAGGGTTGATGTCCTGATCTTACCTTGGCACCTAAGCTTGTTTGCATATAGATCTCTTATGTTTCATTGTGATTAATGCTGGTTTCTTTCACGCCAATCGAAATCTGATCTTGGGCATTCCAGCACCCGAAAAGTGTTCATTGGAATGCCTGATCATGGTGATTTCATAGATTTGCTCATCCTTACGCAACACCTTAGACGTTTAGTATATGCATCCCAGCCTAGGACGTAGGATATAAAACCCTCTTGAAAATCTTGGGAGTAACCTAATCTTGTATTGGACTCTGAAAGAATTGTTAAAATCACAAGAAATTGGCTAAGTATAGAATTGAACCTCATTCGGTCAAGTAGAAAAGGTAACTCAACCATACTCAGAAGCAACAATTTACAATTGATATCTTACAAAACTACTATAACTCATAAACAACAAAAAAAACCACCCAAAACATCAGCCCATTAAAAAAAACAATTATACCAAACAGCTTATTGAAAACATAACTATTCGAATAAGTCAGTCGCATCAAAGAATTAAGTCAGTTACGTCAAAAACATAACTCAACCTTGATATTAAAATAACTTAAGATTTAAGTTAATATAACTCAATTTATCATTGATATAACTCAGACTTGGCCCAAAAAAATATCTTTATACCAAACTACTTATTGATAGTTATTCCGACACTCGAAGGTAGAATGAATAGACCAATGTCGCCGAGAGAGTCCCTGTACAACTATCAAACTTTTCTACTACTTCGCGTATTGTTTGCCCAAGCAGAACTCTACATCTTCTACTGTCGGCGTCGAATACATATATATTTTTCCTAACCCAGTTACCGGAAACAATAAGTACATGATCCATAAGCTCTCAGTGTGAGATGAAGTAAAAGATGAAGAAGATAGATGGAGAAGTTAATTACCGAAGAATAATCGGTAAGACTATTTACAATGCAAAAAAAATTCAATACCCTCTTTCTCAAATTTAACCTTCCTCATCATCATCCGCAATGGATGATGACATGGCATAGATGCTGACATGGATGATGACATGGCAAAAAGATAAGTCGGCCGCAATGCCAACACATAACCCAGTCCAAGTAAATCAGCCATCAAATGCAATGTAAGTCAGTTGCAAGGTGAATGCTATTCTAGTAATTAATATTTCTAAAATTAATCAGTCGTAATATGCTGGAAAACTATAAGTCAACCCTTTTGTCAACTAAATCAGCGGTCACATGAATGCTATTCTAGTAATTAATCTTTTGCTAGTAGGTCAGTCGTAAACACGATGAGTTGAACGTTAATCCAGCTCTTTACGGCTGAGCATAGGTATCTCAGCCGTATTAACATCCAATAAGTCAGCTTCATTAAATCAGTCTGAGAAAGATAACTAAGTCATCTATAATATAAGTCAGTATAATTTTCAAAAATTCATCACGCCGGAATATAAGTCAGTTGTAACTAAATACATAAGTCAGCCATAAACACGTAAGTCATCCATATTTTCGTATGTTAGCCATAATGTAGGGTGACTTATGACCGTAAGTCAGCCTTTTACAAATAAATCAGCCAGTTTTTGTAAGTAAGTCGTCACGAGCGGGTGACTTATGCCCGTAAGTCAGCTAATTTCTCTTAACTCAGCCAACTTTTGTAAGTAAGTCGTCACGAGCAGGTGACTTATGCCCGTAAGTCAGCTAATTTATCTTAACTCAACCGATTTCAGTAACTCATCTGCAACGTAACCTTAACTCAAATGTATCGTAGTAAGTAGCACTTCACGGCTGCGTTCATTAATACACGTCAGTGAATTCCTACGTGGCCGATGGTATTCCTGTAAATACGTTTTTTGTCACAACGTAATAGAAGGGTACGCTGGGCATTTACAAAATTCAAGTAATAAAAAAAAAGATTTGTATGGTTCAAGTCATTTGTACTAAAATGTATGGTATTTAAGCTAACTTCCCAAATTACAATAATAAAAAACTATCATATAAATTGAATTATTTTCCTTTTGACAGAAAAAACCTTTGCCTCAACACAATTTTGACAACTAAAACATAACATAAATGGGATATATGGTTATAATCAAGTGGTAAAAGATTCAGGAGAACGGCTTATTCGTATTTACCCATATAGTGACTTGAGAAATTAGAGCACACACATATGGGTTGTGCTAATAATTTATTTACTCTTTAAAATTTAAAGTTTCATACCAACACTTACAAGTCTTTCTTTATAAGTCCTTTGACCGTTACAGTGTTAACTGCTCTTTTAATGCGGATGACTCGGATGCTGAGGTGGACTGAGTGACAAAACACGAATGCTGAAATGTACAAACTAATTGAAATGCCGACGTTTTTTAAATAACATTTTGAAATAGAAGTGATTATAGGTCGGCTATTCTACTATGTCGTTCTCTATTTAAATATGTTATTTTTTATTTAAAAAAACAACGGCGTTTTAAATAATTTGTACACGTAGCATCCATATTTTTTCACTCAGTCCACCTAAGCATCGGAGTCACCTACGTTAACAAAAAAAAGTTAACGCTATTACAGTCAAAGCAGATATAAGAAAAGACTTTTAAATGTGGGTATACAAATATAAATATTATAGAGTAAAGAATTAACCAGCATGGTCCATATATGTGTGCTATAGTTTTCCAACTCACTATATGTCCGGGCACTAATAAAACGTTTTCCCTTAAACATCCACTTTTACACCACTCCCTAAAGAAATTCGATTCCACATAATTATGAAATCCCACATTATAACGATTAGTTATGGATTGGAAATTGTCAGAACTGTGACTACTTAGTTGAAATTGAGGCATTAGTCTTAGATCCCACTTAATAGATATAATGTTTAGGTTCAAATTATGAAATTCTAAAAATTTGAATAGTGATTCTTTGGCCATATTTTAGGGTTCTCTGTTCTTTCCTTTTTTGACCTCCGGTGCAAGGTATCGGCCTTGGCTGAATGTACGGAGACACAGCTGGTTCCCGGGTAAGCTCGGTATCCCCATGAGGGCCTTTAAACCATGTCACATCTCCAGTAGTGAATCTATCTCCTATCCCCGGCTCTGCAACGACTCCGAACCCAACTAATTCCGATTTAGCTGCGTCTTCTTCTCTGAACAAGACACAATCTCCGGCATGGAAACATGTTGTTACAAACACAGCCTAGACTCATGCGATTAAGCTTGTTGTTGTTCTTGATGGACCCACAGCTTTCTCCTCTATCCCTATGACACTCTTAGTTGATAAACCTCTATGGACAGAATATTTGGTTGGTTACATTATTAGAAATACTCCACACATCGGCAAGGTGCACGCCACGGTCAATCGAATATGGAAACGAGATGGACAGGCCTCTCGAATTGATGTCCAATTTCTCTCGGATGATACCGTCCTGTTTTGGATCGAGTCATCCGACATTCGATCACGTGTTTGTTGTCAGAAATATTGGCAAAATGCTGATATCCTTCTTGTTGTCGAAGAATGGACTCCCTCACAATCCCTATCTAAACCGAATCTCTCATCTATGCCTATCTGGGTCGACTTTCATGATGTCCCTCACTTGTTTTTTTCCCGTGCAGGTCTAAAGTTTCTCGGTGATATACTTGGGGATGCAAAACAGCTCCACCCGAAGACAGAAAAATGTCTCAGGCTTGATGTAGCGAGAGTACTTATTGTACTTAATATAGATAATACACTTATTGACACCATCAAATTGGAAAATGAAACCAAGCCGATCAAAGTCACGTACTCGTGGCTGCCAGCGAGGTGTACAACGTGCTCTACCTGGGGTCATAAGACTCAAGACTGCAAGAAGAAAGTGTTGGTGAATGCAAAGGATCAATCGGTAGAGCTTGGCTCAAAACAAACTAAAGATGACTCACTCCCTGCTTCGACAACAGACCAAACCGAGAGAACTAAACTAATGGACATTGAAACGCATCCAGATGCCATTATCCACACTTCCTCATCGCCTAGTCCTAATCATGTCCCGTCTCATAATGAAAAGGTTACTAATGTAGCTTCTTTCCTTCCTACAGGTACACCTCCTCACCAATAAGAACCCGACAAAGCTCAAGCAGATATTATAGTACCTCAAATTGAGGATCATTCAGTCTCTTTAAATGTCCCCGCTTTAGAAATGATTGACAACTCCACCCGATCAGAGGCTCCTGTTCAGGACAAAACATCACTCGCAGCAAGACAGGACTCTATTGAGGAATGGTCGAAAGTCACTCGTTCAAACCGCATCACACAGTCACCACTAAAAACAATTACTGAACAAGATCCGACAGTTCCCTTATCCCCATCAAGGTTCTCTGTTCTTGAGGACAAGGACGAGGATGATGAAAAGGAAGAGGGCTAGCTAACTGACTCAGAAGCTCACCAAGAACAGGATCACCCTCCGGACGACAATCCTACCTCAAGATACAGCACTCGCAAATCAAAAACAGATTTGCCAAATGCCCAAAAGCAACTAAAGAAACCGGTTCCAAAATAAAAATATGATGATATGTCGTTATTGGCTTGGAATACCTGGGGTTTTAATCAACCCCGAAAACATAATATTGTTCATCAATGGGTTTTGTCAATGAATCCACAATTTGGTTGTCTACTTGAAACTTGTGTTCAGGCTGACAAATTTTCTCGTGTCTTGCAGGCAGCTTTCCCGGGGTGGAATGCTCTCACAAACTACCAACATCACCGTCTGGGTAGAATTTGGGTTTGTTGGAAGGATGGCATCGAAGTCACACCAATTCTTACCACTTCTCAACTCAAAATTGTACTAGTTACTTTAGAATCAGGAATTGTTGTACTGCTTTCATGTGTCTATGCATCCAATTTTCAGGATGAAAGACAGGAGCTTTGGCGTGATCTCCAGGAGATTCAGCGTCTTTGTGGGCCTTTGCCATACCCATGGCTAGTATTCGGTGATTTTAATGAGATCCTGGCTATCTCGGAGCAGTCCAACCCGAGCCGTAGCACTCGTCGTATGGGCATGTTGGAATTCCATGACTTCGTCTCTCATTGCGATTTAACCGACTTGGCTTACACGGGACCTCATTTCACATGGTCCAATAACCATGACGAGTATCCCATCAGGAAAAAACTAGATCGCACTCTTGTTAATGACTCTTGGAATCACCATTTCCCGCAGTCATACACAGTCTTTGAATCGAATGGAGTATATGACCATGCTCGCAGCATCGTCCACTTAACCACACCAACCTCTCCTATACATAAACCTTTTAAATTCAAAAAGTTTCTAACATCTCATCCTTCTTTTATGCAGGTTATTGATTCGTAATGGTCACTATCTCTGCCTATCTTTGGATCTCGAATGGCAATGCTGTTACTTTACATCAAACTCAAGCGACTCAAAGCTCCTCTTCATTCTCTTAACCGCACAGCCTATGGTGACTTACCATCATGCACCAAAGAGGCATACCTTACGCTTTGTCACAAACAGGAATCATCCCTATGGTCTCCCTCCCCTTCCACAATGCAAGCTGCGGCTGTAGCTTCGCAGGAATGGCAACGGCTAGCTCAAGCTGAAGAGTAGTTCTTTAAACAATGCTCTCGTATCATTTGGCTTCGCGAGGATGATCAAAACACAGGTTTATTTCACTGAACAGCCTCTGTCTGAGCTTCTAAGAACACCATGAAGAGGTTGCATCTGGTTTCGAGAGCATTTTTAACCGACCTTCCATCGATAAAGCAAGTTGTGGTGGAGGATTTCAAGACTTTTCTTCAACTCCAGCCACCAATCTCACCAATATCATCCTCTCTCTTATCTTCATTGATCACCTACCAATGCTCTCAAGCCGCAGCTAATCTCCTATGTAGTCTGGTTCTATCTCAGGAAATTAAGGACATCGTCTTCACCATGCCTCTGAATAAAGCTCCAGGTCTTGACGGTTTTACGGTGAAATTTTCCAAGTCTGCTTGGCCTATTATTAGGAGTGATTTAACGGCAGCGGTCCACTCTTTCTTCTTATACGGTTTCTTACCTCGCGATATCAATGCTACTTTGATATCGCTTATACCGAAGAAGGATGCTCCAAAATCGATTACTGACTACAGACCTATATCCTGCTGCAACACTATCTACAAGATCATCTCCAAGCTTATAGCTAACCAGCTTAAGACGATCCTTCCTGAAGCTATTGAGCTAAACCAGAGTGCATTCGTTAAGGGCCGCTTACTCCTAGAAAATGTCATGTTGTCAACCGAGATCGTGAAAGATTATCACAAAACCTCCTTATCCTCTCATTTTACTTTAAAACTTGACATAGCTAAAGCATTTGACACAGTTAATTGGGATTTCATTGTCTCTATTTTACAGGTCATGCAGCTGGCCCCTATTTTCATCATATGGATCTACTTATGCATATCCACAGCCACATTCTCAATTTATGTAAATGGTGAACCAGCAGGATATCACCCGAGCTCTCGTCGATTACGACAGGGATGCGCTCTATCTCCTTATCTTTATGTAATCGTTACTAATGTTCTCTATAAGTTTCTCAATGCAGCAGCGGCTTGTGGACACTGTGGTTACCATCCTCGCTGCGCCGACCTCAGGCTCACTCACCTCTGTTTCGCTGATGATATTCTCATCTTTTCGGATGGAACCCCGGATTCACTCTTTGGAATTATCAATGTCATGGATACTTTTGGCAAGGCTTCCGGCTTAAATATCAACATGCACAAGATGTCCATCTTCACCAATGCCCAACCACCACTACACCTTCTACAACTCATTACCCATCTCGGCTTGCAACATGAACCTTTGCCTATCTGATACCTGGGCTTGCCGCTCACAACAAAAAAAGCTCATCCGGCCAGATTATGCTCCTTTGTTAGATAGATTACGCTCTCGTATGTCTTCTTGGGCTTCTCGTTTACTTTCTTTTGCAGGTCGTTTGCAGCTTATCAAGTCCGTGATCATTAGCATGATCAATTTCTGGCAATCAGCTCTCAGGCTACCTAAAGCTTGTCTGCAGGAGATCAATAGTATGTGTGCAAATTTTCTTTGGTCCGGCTCACCAACCAACCATCATTCCGCAAAACTAGCTTAGGCGGATGTTTGTAAACCGAAAGAATTAGGTGGCTTAGGTATCTGCTCCTTTGAAGATACCTCAAAATTTTATGCACTTTCTATCATTTGGCGTCTACTTACCGACACGCGATCACTATGGGCTGCGTGGATTCATCATTACCTTATTCGCGGCTCCACCTTCTGGGAGACAACTTCCACAACCTCGGGTTCATGTCTATGGCGGAAGCTACTTCAATCTCGTCCCTCAGCCATTCCCTTTCTACGATTTCAAATTGGTAATGGACTTTGCACATCTTTTTGGTTTGAGAATTGGAAAACGCTTGGCCTGCTTTTTTCTCTTGTAGGTGAGCGAGGACTTAGAGAATATGGCATTCCTCGACATGCTACGGTAGCACAGGCAGCTCTCCTATCTCTTGGCGCATGCGACGTACTCGGAACCGGGAACTAAGAGATATTCTTGGGCATCTTCAAACTCTCCCACTACCGGATCCTATAGGAGGTCTAGATGTCACTTTATGGCGTCATGGTCCAGATTCTTACAAGGCTACATTCACATCCTCTACTACTTGAAACCAGCTAAGGCCTACTTATCCTACTTTTACTTGGTGTTCATCTATTTTGTTCCCACAGTCTACACCTAGATATTCCTTCATCGCCTGGCTTGCTTCTCTTGATAGGTTGCAAACAAATTGGAGGATGCGCGTTTCGGGTGGTGATCAACCATGCAACTTGTGCGGCGAACCCGATGAAACACGGGATCACTTATTCTTTGCATGCCTGTATTCGTTTACTATTTAGGCGGATCTTACAGCTCACTTGCTACGGCACCACCTATCACCAGGTTGGACAACTACTTTAACCTCCTTGCGGCACCGATCCTTCTCAACAATCGATCGAACCTTGCTTAGAATGAGCTTCCAGACAACCATATATCACATATGGCGGGAGCAGAACAACCGCAGGCATAGACACTCACACCAATCTGCAGCAGCCATTCGCCTCACCATCACTCGCACTATCCAAGATCACATCACCAGCTTACACTATCCAACCACATCGCCACTTCACGCTCTCGGCCAAAGATCATACACAATCCACTCCACATGATGTTGCGCTACTCTATTTCCGTCCTAGGATCAGCATTCCTCATCTCACTTATTTGTCTTACTCGGCTTTTAAGGTGGTGCAACTTGGGTTGTACTCTTTTTCCCGATGCTAGTTTTGTCCCACAGGATTTTCTAGTATCGGTTTTTAACGAGGCAACCGAGGGCACACTCCACACCTAAAAGCTCCTATCCACTCTATTTTTAGCATTCTTTCATTCTTAAACTCATTTGTATAGTGTTTCTTCTTTGATTAATAAATTTAACATTTAATCAAAAAAATGTTGAGGTTCCGTGATAAAAAATGGTTAATTAAAAATTAACAATTGAATTTTATTTTATGTTTTTAGGCTTTCAAACAGGTTCCTTAATGTTTTCATCTAATGTTTTTCTCTTATACCATGACTACATACTAAAGAAAAGACATCTATAATCAATATAAACTATGGATTGAATTTTAGGACTTCTCTTAGGCGATGGCTAGGGCGACTTCATGTGTTTTTTAATTTCCTTTTTTTTACTTCTCTTCCACATCACTTCGGTGGACGGAGCTCCGGGGCATCTCCGATGACCTCGTCTCCGTCTGTTGCTCATGTTCTGCCGCTCACCGCTGCACCATCACTTGCTACCTCCCCGTCGAAGTCTTCGTGGACCAAGACAGCCACTGCCGCGCTAAGCGATCTCCAAAATCTCACAATCCCGACTTCTCTTTCCACCACCGGCGGAGTTGCTACAGTCACCATCCCAAAACATCTTTTGCTCAATCCACAGCCTCTATGGGCCAAGTTTTTAGTTGGTTTCTTCATCGGAGAGGCTCCTCACATTGGCAAAGTCCATGCTACAGTGAAGCGTTTGTGGAACCGTGATGGCAAATCCGCCAAAATTGACATTCAATTTATAAAAAGCGACAAGGTTTTATTTCGTATCGAGTCCTTAGAATTACGTACCAATATTTGTCGCAAGAACTGGCACATCCTTAACACTCTTCTCGTTGTGCAGGAATGGTGCCCCTCAAGATCACACGCCAAACCGGACCTTACTTCAATGCCCTTATGGGTCGATTTTAAGAACGTTCCTGACAATCTTTTTTCAAACGTAGGTCTAAAGTTTCTTGGAAACATTGTTGGAGACTTCTAGCGATTACATCCAAACACGGAACGTTGTGTGCGTCTTGATGTAGGTAGAGCTATGGTGGTTGTTGATTTGGAGAAAGAACTCATCAACGAAATCAAACTTGATGGAGTCGAGCTACCGGTCTTAGTTTCCTACCCTTGGTTACCACCGCGTTGCAAGACTTGCCGTAGTTGGGGTCACACAACTCAATTATGCAAAAACACGGGTGATTTAACCATGCCAGTTACACGTGACGTTCAGCAACAACCAGCTCCTCCGCACAATACCATCATCGCTAATACTACAATCGATCCAGCTCCAGTGAAGGATGCATCCTTACCTACCAAGGAAGCTACGGCTAATACCTTTATACCGAGCGACTCAACTGATACAACTCCCTCTCCAAATGATACAGCTGCTACTCAATTATTATTACACACTAATGTCGTTGCTAATGGATCACTTGCTTTGAATGTAGATTCTCCTCAAGATAGTACCACCCCAACACAGGCAGTTACTTCCGTGTATGACCCTTCACTCAATGATCCGGATCTTCAACGACTAGACGAGATCGAAATGACATCCCAGCCTTCACCTCGGGTCGCGACCAATACACTCCTTACCGACACCTTCACGGGTCTCGAATGGACAATTGTGAAATGGCAGAGCTGAGCTTCATCTCTCTCACGCACTAAACTTGCATCTGTTGATTCTAAACAGGTTGCGGCTTCTCACCCTCTCGTTATGTCGTTCTTGCATATAGCAGGGATATGGGCGAAGAGGACAAAGAGGAGGGTCAAATCTCCGATAGTGACTTGCTCGACAATAAGATGGCATCTAATGCGGCTCGTTATAGCACGCGAACCAAGACCAAAACAAATGAACAGGTTGCGGGAAACCGCAAATTGCAAAAGGCCACAGTATCTAAGAAGCATGTTAATGTCTCCTCTCGGAGGCACTAATGCATAATGTCTTTATTTGCTTGGAACACAAGAGGCTTCAACCAGCCTCACAATCACTCCACATGTTACTAACCAATAGTTTGGTTGTCTCTTGGAAATAAGGGTTCAATCTCACAATTTCTCGCGTATTTTGCAGGAGGCACTTCCACATTGGAATGCGATTACTAACTACGAGGCTCGTCGTTTAGGGAGTATCTGGGTTTGTTGGAGGGCGGGTGTAGTTGTCACCCCCCTTCTCATCACTTCTCAACTAATTACGGTTATTGTTACCTTAGAAACTGGTGTTACAGTTTTGATCTCTTGTGTTTATGCTTCGAATTTTCAGGGTGATAGGATCCATCTCTGGAATGCATTTCTGGAGAGTCGGCGCCTCTATGGCCCGACCGTGATCCCTTTGCTGCTCATGGGTGACTTTAATGAAATTTTATCCAGTTCTGAGCGATCAAATCCATCAAACAGGCAATGTCTTCAAGTGATGCTGCACTTCCAGGAATTTGTAAATCGAATGGATCTGGCGGATCTCTCATATATGGGACCGCGTTTCACATGGATGTATCGTCGTTCTGATGATGCCATAGCCAAAAAGCTCGATAGGAGTCTCATCAATGATGCTTGGATGAGCGCTTTTCCTCAACCGTTCGCGGTTTTTGAGGCCAATGGAGTGTCGGATCACTCCCGATGCATCATCCACCTCACCTCCTTCCTTTCTACTTCCGGTAAACCATTTAAATTCAATAATTTCCTTGCTGGCCATCAAATTTTATAAAGATTATTGAAGGAGCCTGGCGGACACACACACCTATTTCCTATTCACGCATAGCTCTGCGGCTGTTCCATACCAACCTCAAGAACCTAAAGTACACAATTAGACATCTCAACCGGTCCTCTTTTGGGGATCTCCCTACTCGTACTCGTACAACTTACGAGCATCTTCGATCATGCCAGCTCGAATCCTTCAACCACCCTACCTCTACTCACATTCAAGCTGAAAATGACGCACATCGGCAATGGTCCCTCTTAGAATCTGCCGAGGAGAAGTTATTCTAACAGAAATCGCGTATTACCTAGTTAAAGAATGGGGATCATAACACTGGATTCTTCCACCGTATTGCTTCCTCGCGCACCAGCCGTAACACCATTCGTCGCCTCCTCTTGCCATCGGGACAAGCAACCACAGACGTTACTGAGATCAAAGCGGAGGCCGTCCGCCATTTCCAAACCTTTCTCCCACACTCTGATCTTATTACTCCTATATCCCACGATTCTCTTGATCGGTTGCTCACATATCGTTGTCCTCTTATTGCAGGTGAGGCGCTGACAAAGCCTATCATGGGTTCAAAAATTCATGACACTTTATTCTCCTTACCATCCAACAAAGCACCAGGACCGGACGGATACACGGCGGAATTCTTCAAAGCTTCCTGGGCACACATTGAAGCGGACTTTGTTACTGCTGTCCAGTCTTTCTTTCTTTATGGCTTTCTCCCCCGAGGCGTGAACGCAACTCTTATCTCCTTGATTCCAAAAACAGACAATCCACAGACCATCAGAGACTACAGGCCCATTTCATGCTGCAATATCGTTTACAAAGTCATCTCCAAGATCCTTGCTAACCGCCTAAAGGTCCTACTCCCGGATTTCATTGAACCAAACCAAAGCGCCTTCATCAAAAACCGTCTTCTGCTTGAGAACGTTCTCTTGGCAACTGAAATGGTAAAAGATTACCACAAGACAACTATCACGCCGCGTTGTACTCTAAAGCTTGACATCTCAAAAGTGTTCGATTCCATCAACTGGGATTTCATTCTCACCATTCTCCAGGTTTTACACTTACCCATAATCTTTATTCACTAGATTCGTCTCTGCTTGTCCACGGCTACCTTCTCTATATCTGTAAATGGTGAATCTGCGGGTTACTTCCCGAGCTCCCGCGGACTTCGCCAAGGTTGTGCCCTTTCCCCTTACCTTTACGTTAAAGTGAATGATGTCCTATCCAAGCTTTTGAATGATGCGGCTTGCAGGGGTCGGATTGGGTATCATCCAAATTGCCGTCGATTGGGTCTTACACATTTATGTTTTGCAGATGATATTTTGGTTTTTTGTGATGGTAGCCCAGGTTCAATTCAAGGTATATTATAGGTACTGGAGACTTTCGGCAATGCGTCCGGGCTTCGCGTGAATATCACCAAGTCATCGGCGTTTCTACCGGCGAACCCAACGACAACTTTACTTAGTGCAATCATGAGCTACGGGCTTAGTCGTGAAGACCTCCCTATCCGCTACCTAGGCCTACCCCTCACAACAAAACGACTATCTCGGAATGACTATGTGCCCCTGGTAGATCGTATTCGTTCTCGCTTAAATTCTTGGTCCACTGATAGTAGGATTTTTTGCCTACGTGGTCAGTTCCTAATTACACTATCATATCGTTGTAGTGGTCATAGGTGTCAATCCAAAT
>OVBE01002160.1:0-31986 GCA_900406425.1 Iberis pinnata | reverse complement strand
GCTTCGCCTCAACCCCACCTGTTCGTTGTTAATTATACATGTAGCTCATTCTTCATTTTTTATGTGCGGCGTCGATCGCTGCCCTATCAACTCTCATCACGACGGCGATCTCAAATACTAAGTTTCAATTTGATCTAGGCAATTTCTCCACAGTGAGAAGACGAATCGGAGTAGAAGTTGGAGTTGGAGCGGCGGCGATCTCTGCCCTAGCAGCACGGCGGCCGGCGATCTGAAATTCCAAAAGTTTCTATTTGACCGAACAAAAATATACCAGGGGTAAAACAGTCTTTTTGCCACTGATTTTAAGGGTAAAAGTGATTAAAAAAATGAAAGTGGCAAATGTAAAAAAGGCATCATGAAAGTGGTATTTCTCAAAATTTCTCTTTTTGATATAATTTTTTGAATTTTTTTAAAGTTTTTTCGAAATTTTCGTAATTAAAAAAAAAAAAAAATTTCTTTTTTTAACGGAGTGTACCTTCTCCGTTAAATTAAAAAGACGGCAGCCATCTTTCTGCGATTTTTGATAGTTTCAATGTTAAAAATACTAATGATATACTTTTTAGTGTTTGAAATGCTATATTTTCAAAGTTTAAATTGCGATTTTTCCAAATAAAATATATCCTGACCGTACCAACCGCATCGAAACCGAATCTGTGCCCAAATTAAATCCCTATGAAAATATAATAGGGCCTTGGAAATTCTCCTACGCCTATTACTATATGGGCCTTAGAAAGGACAATAATTTTGATATGATTTCGCGTTTCGACCAATCGTCCTCTTCGGTTTCAATCCATAGGGAAGAAAATTCATCCTCTTGCCCCCTTGAAGACTTGATTTTCTTTGCGGATCTTCAATCCCTGATTGAGTTACCATATTCACCACTCAGATCTTTGCTCGGATAATTTCGGGTGGTTGATTAATTGAGTTACGGGAAACCCTAGTTTTCATTTTCAAGGCTTTAATCTGTTCGACAAACCCAAGAAGAATCCATGGGTAAGAACGATTTCCTAACCCCGAAGGCGATTGCGAATCGGATCAAAGCCAAAGGTCTTCAGAAGCTTCGATGGTATTGCCAGATGTGTCAGAAGCAGTGCCGAGACGAGAATGGATTCAAATGTCATTGTATGAGCGAGTCTCACCAGAGACAGATGCAGGTCTTTGGGCAGAATCCACATCGTATCGTAGATGGTTACTCGGAGGAATTCGAGCAGACATTCCTAGATCTGATGCGGCGGAGCCACCGTTTCTCTCGTATCGCCGCCACGGTCGTCTACAACGAGTACATCAACGACAGACACCATGTCCACATGAATTCCACGCAGTGGGCGACATTGACGGAGTTCATTAAGCACTTAGGCAAAAAGGGTAAATGCAAGGTCGAAGAAACCCCTAAAGGTTGGTTCATTACTTATATCGATAATGATTCAGAGACTTTGTTTAAAGAAAGATTAAAGAACAAGAGAATTAAGAGTGATTTAGCTGAGGAGGAGAAACAAGAGAGGGAGATTCGTAAACAGATTGAGAGAGCTGCTGAGAAATTGAACACTAGTGGGCATAGCTCTGGTGAAGGTGATGCTAATGGTCAAGAAGAGGATGATGATGAGAAAAATAAAGATGAGAAATTGATGTTGAAGAGTGGAGTTAAGGTTGGATTTGCTCTTGGTGGAGCGGTTAAGCAGGTTACTACGGGTAAAGAGAAAGGTGAGAGCTCCAAACATGTGTTTGATGAAGAAGTGAATGAGAAGCTTGAGAAAGGAGAGAAGAGGAAAAGAAGTGGAGACTCAGGGAGAAGTGAGAAGGAGAGAAGATCAGCTTTGGATGATCTTATGAAAGAGGAAGAGAAGAAGAAGGAGAGGATGAATCGTAAAGATTACTGGCTGTTTGAAGGGATAATTGTGAAGGTGATGAGTAAAGCTTTGGCAGATAAAGGGTATTATAAGCAAAAGGGTGTGGTGAGGAAAGTGATTGATAAGTACGTCGGAGAGATAGAAATGCTTGAGTCTAAGCATGTACTGAGAGTTGATCAAGAGGAGCTTGAGACAGTGCTTCCACAGATTGGAGGAATAGTGAAGATAGTTAATGGGGCTTATCGTGGTTCAAATGCAAAGTTGTTGGGTGTAGATACAGAGAAATTCTGTGCTAAAGTGCAGATCGAGAAAGGTGTCTATGATGGAAGGGTCATAAAGTCTATCGAGTACGAGGACATATGCAAACTTGCCTAGTGGATTGCTAATACGCCATAATTGGTTTCATGATGCCTTGTATGTTTCCGGGGACCTTCTTTCATGACAATCGTTCAAAAAGTTCTTGCTTTGATTCTCTTTGTCTAGTAATCGTTGTGGCCAACAGGGTTGCATCTCAGAGGTTGATCTCGAAGCATTCTGATTCCTGATGGATAGCCTCATGGCCAAGATACTGCAGATGAATATCCAAGTCTGTCTGTATAATGTAGTATCTTTAAGAAACCTTAAGATGTTTTATTCTGTTTTCTCATTAGATTTGTATTTGATAACTCAAAGTTCTGAAATGGCATGTCATGAAAGCTTGAATTTTATTGTGCACTCGGAAGAAGAGCGTGTATTTGATAACTCGAATTTCTGAGATGAAATGCAATGATAAGAGGCTTGAAGAGTAAACACACTGGTTTTAGATGATAGCCGCCTCTCCTCAATCGACCACAAACCTTTCATCCACCTCCAACTCGAACTTTGTAGTTATCTAAATTACTAATCCTATTTTGCAAAGATAAAGCAAACACCAAAAAAAAACAAAAACAAATTAAATCTAGGTCGGCATACCACTTATCTAAATCAGCTTATTGAGTTTTGTTCCTAGCTAAACCAACTCGTTGAGTTTTGTACTTTTGTTAGTAGGTGGAGACGCAAAAGGAGAAGCCGGTGGAGTTAGAGTTCGTGGAGCAGTAGATGACATTCTCGAATTAAAAACTGTGCCGTTATTGGTTACAACAACAGTTCTTGCTGTTAAAGCCTGAAATATTGCAGTTAGAGAAGATCGTGTTGCAACCATCTCTTCCTTGAACTCACCCTTCAATGCAACAATATCATCTTTGATAGCTTCAACGTTATTGTTGACACTTTCAAAATTTTTCTCCAACCTAGAGATACTCTTGTTCAAGTCAAGGTTATATTTAAGAAAAGTTGTCACATTCTTCGAATCATTGAAATCTTGGTATTGAGCACGACCTATTCCATAAATACGCTCTTTGCCAGATTGATCATGCTGCAAAAGATAAAACCAAACTGTAAACAACAAATAAAGATGCATCCAACAATAAAAATAAACTGAATCAAGACTTTTAAAATAAAAATAAGGCAAAATTACGTATTTGACCTACTTATTTGTACTAATTGCTGAGATAACTCGACATTTTATTTAATTGTTGGAGATAACTCAATTTTTTTAAAACCTGATTCTACCCTTCGGTCATGAACAAACAAAAATGCTGGGAAAAAAATTAAATAGATGACAGAGAAAATGTTATCTGGTATTTACGAAAATGCCACCGCGTTCTCTGGATGGAAAAAAATCTGCGAGATTTTGTAATGAAGATTTTTTTGTGTTGCATATTTGTTGTCGTAGATTTGTTTTTCGCAGATTTTTTATGCATTTCAGATTTTGTTTTTCGCCGATTATTCTCGCATATTTGTTTGTCTATTTGGCCGCATATATTTACGCCACGTCTACGTCACAGCTGATTTTGTCGACGTCACCGCCATTTTTTCATTCCATTGCAGATTTTTTCTCGCTGATTTTTAAATAATATAGCAAATTTGTTTACATATCAGTTTTTTCGTAGAGTTTTATTTACGTTGCAGATTTATTTGCGTTGCAGATATTTTTGTGACTGCCGATTTTTTTTTTTTCTGTAGGATTGTTGGTGTCTCCGCAGAGTTATCAGTTTCCGGAATTGCCAGATTAACCCCTTTGGCCGCAATTTTATTTTAAATTTGCAATGGCCACAGATTTGTTTCACACGTTACCGCATATTTTTGTTTTTACTCATTTGACCCTCACGTTACCACATATTTTGTTTGCCGCCGATTTTTCTAAATCCTTTGACCGCAGATTTTTAAAAATATGCGGCGATAATACTGCTGATTTTTTAAAACTGTGGCAAATTTTTATTGGTGAGATCATACGACGTCGCTTTACACCTAATGTAGAGTTTTTTTGCACATTGAAATTTTGACTAAGTGGCGAACTCATACGACGTTGTTTTCCACCTATTGTAGAGTTGCTTGGGCACTGAAATTTTGACTTAGTGGCCATATTATACGATGTCATTTTCGACTATATTGCATATATGTTATGGATTTTATTGCAGAGATTATTGGTGAACATGTTTCTCTAATGCTAATATGGATTTCATGCACATAACGAAAGAAAACTTACATATTAATTGACCAAAAATTTACAAATTTCATGTTCTTACATATAAATTGGTCTATCAGTTGCCAAGATAGACCGCTACAAAAGCTATAATCACGGTAACCAACACAAGACAAAGCATCTTCATATGCAAATCTGCCATGTCCGCTTTACTCTTAAGCACCTGATTTTGCAAAGCTGATAATTTCTCTATCTTATTCACCTCTTCTACGATAGCGCTGTCTGCTCCTGAACAATTTTCAATTCTTCAAGGACTACCATGTCCCACCACTTCCAAACGTGGTACCCACCATCTTAGGACATTAACAATCAATACGTAGTATGCAAATGAAAGAGAAAATCCTCTAATTGTGAAATTGAAAACCAAATACAAACCCTAAACGATGCTTTATCCAAATCGAATTTTTACAATAGGAGATATGAAAACGACGTTGTTTCGAAGAGTTACCAAAAAATAATTTTTTGTGTTGCAGTTTTGTTTCTGTATTGCAGTTTTGTAAACAAATTTGCGATTAAAAATTAAACTACAACACAAATGTTTATTGCATTGTCATTTTTTTTAGTTTCAGCTTTCTTTTTGTATTGCAGTGTTGCAATTTTTTTATGAAAACTGCAACACTGAGTATGCAAAATTGTTGATTAACAATCAATACAAGTACACTTACATTTCGATTTGGACAGGTGTAGAACAACCTGTCATGATTCGGAAAAATAGTGGCGCTTCGAGGTTAACTTCCTCACCACAGTAACACACCACCGGCGCCCCATATTCGGAAGATTCGTACCATCGAAGTGAATTGGAGTCGGAGGAGTAGGGTTGTTCACCTCTTCTTCGTCATATGAGTGATGACCGAAACTAGGCGCTTCTTGTTCATCGCTAAGGTTGTAGCTATATGTCCCCATCTCAGAAATCGCTACACACAAATTGTGAAGAAACATTTTTTGAAATTGACTCCCAAATGAAAGAGAATACCCAAAATTTGCGAGACCCAAAATCAAAAATACAAGCGCTAAATGAGGTGTCCAAATCGGCTTTATAGACTAGGAAATGATTAAAACGACGTTGTTTCAACGATTTTTTAAAATAATTTCTTGTGTTGCAGTTTTCTTTGTAAATTGTAGTTTTGTCAACAAATCGGCAATACTAACAAACTCTGCAAGTTTAAATGAAATGTCCAAACGTTTTTTGTGTTGAAGTTTTTTTTTCGCTTTGCAGAGTTTTCATTTTGTATTGCAGTTTTCTCAACAAAGCTGCAATGGATACAGAAAACTCTGCAAAGCGAGAAAATAAATCGGCTATACAAAAGAACCTGCGAATTATAAAAGAAACTTCAAAACGTTTTTGTGTTGCAGTTTTTTCTTCCATGCATTTTTAATTTTGTATTGCAGTTTTGTTTATACAAAAAAACTCTGCAAATTACACAATTTACAAAGTTTTACGAGAAAAACTCTTCGACTTCATAAAAACCATAATTAAAGAAGAAAAAAGTCACAGAACACGAAGTGACATGAAAAATCGCACCCTTTCGGTTACCACCTTTCAGTTTCTTTCTATAAATACTGACTAACAGAAGAAGAATTTTTTTATCAGTCTGTTCTCGTGAAAAAAGGTTTTAGGCATTAATGGACAAGGGAAAACATATCAGGGTCGATAACAAGGATGAGCATAATCATTCGAGAAAAAGACAGGTTGTTCTCTGCTTCATATATTTCTGATTACATTCCACTAATGTTTTGTTTGGTTTGTTGTAGACAATGATGGACATCGGTGAAGAACAAAATGATGTAATTGATCATCAGTACGAGGAGTATAAACTGCATAAACATTACAAGTCGATAATGGTAATGTTGGAGAAGTAGATTAAGGCTAAGGAGGATGCTCTCGATGCTAGGGTGAAATACGAAAGGACGAACGATAAAGTTTGTCTTCTACTGAAGCATATCTCGGCCGAGAATTTTGACATGGGTGCTGAATTGAACAGGTTGTCGGCAAGGGATGAGAAGTTGAATGAAGAATGGGCGAAGATTGAAATCTCATATGTGGGACTAGATAAAATGGGATGCAATCTCAAGGGGTTCGAAGGGCCGTCGAGGGGATAAACCGGGGTCCTTAGTGTTGATGTTCTTTTTTTAAGACTTATTGAACCCGGTTTAATTTAATTTTCATTTTAACTTTATCATAAATGCTATTGGTTTATATATAATTTTAGAAGTTTATTTCTAAAGCACGACAATAACTTGTTGAAATAGTACCACCAGCATACGATGCACATTTGACAACATGTAGAGCTCACTATTACATGCAAAAAATATATGCAAAAAATAAGCATTTGAAATGCAAAAAGAAATATGCAATGCCAAAACATAATCTGCAAAATTGGAAGGAAACCCCTTATTGGAAATAAGTCTGTAACCCGAAAAAAAAGAAACATCGAGACATTAAAAAAAGGAACAACACACAACTTAGACACTAAGAGACTTAAACAAATTTCCCACCGCCACCGACCATCTCTACGAACACATTAATTGTTGATTCCTCCCCGAAATCCAACTGAAAACAATGTTGTTTATCAGTTAATTAATCGGCAATTACTCATGAAATAAATCTGCAACACAAAAGTTAATCTGCAACCTAAAATATTAAAATAAATATGCAATGCAGTAAATAAATCTGCAATAGTTATAATAAATCTACAATGTAGCGTCAATATACAGATATACCGAATTAAGTGTTTGATTTAAAATAAATCTGCAACGCATTAAATAAATCTGCAATATTTATAATAAATTTGCAACATAGCATCAATATAGAAAAAAGCCGCAATACAGAAGAGAAATCTGCAATACATATATACCGAATTAGGTGTCTGATTTGGTCCCAGGCGGCGGCCTTCGTACACAAATCGGACAGTGTTATAATTTAGGTACTTTTTCGCAGTAGTGTACCATGAGTTTCTTCATGCGTGTATGAACACGCATTGCATAAATGTCTTTCACTCTCTGGTAGTCTAAGAGTATGACCCTCACTTTCCTGTTGTATTCCACCAAGGAACTCGATGCACTCATGATCTAAAAGTGGATGTAGATCTATTTTTGAGAGAAAAAGAATGTTTGGATGCAGAAGATAGAATGTAGACGAAAGGAAATTTATAGCCATAAATTTCAATTTATAAATTGAATAAATACTTGAAAAATTAAGATATTTATTACTTGGTAAGAATCTACCTTGGAAAACGCTCTAGGTGTTACTATTTGGTCAAACACATAGTGTGAAAAATGCACAACCTGAACTTAATTTGACAAGAAAATACCATTGAATGTATCAGATTTGTTGTAATGGTTGCAGATTTATTTCTAAACGTTGCAGATTTTTTTACAACATTGAAGATTTGTTTGTGTTGCCGATATTTCCTTCGTGCTGTAGATTTATTTCCTATGTTGTATTTTAATTTTGATTATTGTAGATTTATTAAAATCTCCAGTTTTGTTGTTACGGTGCATGATACGCTGTCGTTTTCCTGTTTACAGTATCCATTTTATAGATCTACATTAGTCGTACATCTCCATCCCCGACATCTTCAATTTCTTCAACCACCATCAACAACTTCAATTTCCTCAACCACCATCGACATCTTCAATTATCTCAACCACCAACGTCATCCTCAATTCTGCAACCAGCATCAAGAACTTCCATTGCCGCAACGACCGTCGACATCTCTAATTACCGAAATCACCATCGAGATCTTCAATTTCTCGGTTTTGATTCGTTAATTGAATTGACAAAATGACGCAAGTTTAACTAATACTTGTTTGTGGTAAGTGGACACTTAGTAATGGTAAGAAATTGTTTCTCGTCGATAGCGATCGAGTTTCTAGGTCGATGTTAGCTGAAGAAAAGTTGACTTTCAAGGAATTGATGGATATAGTACTTGAAGACTACGGTATAGAGAGAAGCATTTACGATTTCACTTTGAGCTACATTTTACCTAAGAAGGTTTTGAGTTGCTTACCTCCGGATCAACTTCCGGTGTATGTAACGAATACAAGACATTTGAGAAAAATTTTATGCCAGTCGAACAATGTACTGGTTCGTCTCTGTTTTGAGATCAAAGAAAAGGCTTCACCTAGCTCAAAGGGTGGAGCTACTGAAGTTCCAAAAATGAGAAGTCATGCACAGAAGGGACTGCAAATAAGACATCCTCCGAACGAGGAAGTTGTAACAGAAGATTCAGAAGAAGACAATGTAGAGGAAGTTGATGAGAAAATATTTGATTATTGCGATGATTCTGACGGAATAGACTCTGGGATGAGAATTTCGCAGAGTATGGAGTTAATGCTGACGACGTGGAAGAGATAGAGAAAACGAAGAAGATGTGTGTGACAACCGTGTAGATAAGTGACGATAATCGTCACCACCAATTACGAAGTTTCCATATTGATTCTTTCAAAATACGAGTTGGTGATAGTTTTGACACAAGAGAGCAAATGGAGGAAAGGTTGAAAATGCTGACTGTGATTGAGAGGTTCGATTACAATGTTTACAAATCCACACCCTACTTGTTAGTAGTCAAATGTTGGGTAAGCGGTTGTTCATGGAAGCTCCGAGCAACACCAATTGACGATTGGCCCAGATTTCATGTGCGTACTTACACTTCAGAACATACATGTTCTGTAATGGAAAGAGCGTCAAGAACAAGACAGGCAAGTGCAGAGATGCTAGGAATTATGTAAAGGACTATGTTGGTGGTGTCGGTCCTAGTGTGTTTCCTACACACTTTTCGGATTCTTTGAATAAACGATTTAACATCAAGACAAATGGAATTTAAGATTTATAGTACTGATGCAGATTTTCAATTACACTTCAGATTTTTCAACTACATTTCAGATTTATCTTCATTTATATTTTCATTCATGTTCTAGGTTGACAACTGAAAGGCTTACAAAACACTAAGGCATGCAGGGATTTTGTAAGTGGCACTCCTGAGGAAGGATATGCAGATTTACCTACATATTTGTGCATGATTAAAAGAGCCAATTTGGGGACACACGCCATTTACTCCGTAGATGAAGAAGATAAGTTCAAGAATTTGTTCCTTTCATTTAGTGTAAGTATCAATGGATTTCAATATCTTCGGAAAGTAGCCGTTGTCGATGGAACTTTTTTGCAATGACGGTATAAGGGAACACTGCTTACCGCAACAGCACAATATGGGAATTTCCAAATCTTTCCCTTGGCATTTGGAATTGTTGATACAAAAAATGATGAATCGTAGGAATGGTTTTTTAGGCAATTAAGTTCCGTTATTCCAGATGACGAAAGCCTTGCAATAATATCGGAAGAGCCATTGGCTTAGTGTACTCAAAATCCAGTCGTGGTATATGCACGTACCATTTGTACAAAAAACATATTAGTTCGCTATAGGGGAAACGAAGCATTCCGTTTGGTTAAATAGACTGCATATGCGTTCAGACTCGTGGAATTTCAAATTGCCTACGCCAGAATTCAAGAGCTCAACCCTGAACTTCACGAGTACGTTGAGAAAGCGGATGTGAAATTATGGACGCGCGTGCATTTCCTGAGGGACAAATATAACCTGTTAACAAGCAACATGTCTGAAACAATGTACAAAGTACTATCGCCGGCAAGGAATTTAACCATTGTGCGGCTTCTAGAAGTTATACGAGCGATGATGACCAGATGGTTTGCGGGCAGGAGGGCAGATGCAATGAAAATTAAAACACAATTAACCCGTGGAGATGAGAAATTGCTAGAGGTAACACCTACACAGACAACAATTGTGTTTTCAGTTACAGTTCATCGTACAATAAGTAGTATGTGTATGTTTACAGAGTCGTATGGAATATGCTAAACTTATATTAGTTCAGGAAATTGATGCAGATCAAGTTCAAGTAACAGGTTCTACATCAATCCATATTGTCAACTTAAGAGATAAGAAGTGTTCATGTCATAGATTTGACATGGAGCGAATACCATGCGAACCTGCAATTGCAGCTGTAGAGAAACGACAAGTATCTCGTATTTCTTGTTGCAACCCATACTACTCAAAGGCCTACCTAGTGAATTATTACTCAACACCCATTATGCCTAGAGATTTTGGAGAACCAATACCGACCGATGTTTTGAAAATTGTGAAACCTCCACCTGTTAAGCTACAACCGGGTAGGCCGAAGAAGAGATGAATAAAGTCCGCATTGGAGAAGACTTTCAAGAATAAAAAGTCCCGCAAAGAAAATGCCTACGGATTTTGTCGTAAGACGGGGCATAATTGAAAAACATGCAACATGCATTAATGAATTCCTCCCTTTTAATAAAGTTGAACAATAATTTAAAGGTTACTATGTTTTCAATAAGCAATGTGTAATAGAGATAATAATTTGCAATCCACAAAAATCATCTACAATGAAGATAATAAATATGCAATATAGATAACAAATGTGCAAGGAATATAATAATTCTGCAATACATATGATAAATCTGCAACAACACAATTATTATATTCTAGCAATTGCACAGTTACATATAATAAATCTGCAAGGCATATAATAAATCTGCAAGGCAGATAATAAATCTGCAATACATATGATAAATCTGCAACAACACAATTATTCTGACAATTGTACAGTTACAGATAATAAATCTGCACTGTAATGTAGATAATAAATCTGCAATACATATAACAAATCTGCAATGCATATGATAAATCTGCAATACAGATGATAAATATGCAATGCATATGATAAATCTGCAATACATATGATAAATCTGCAACAACATAATCATGTTGGCAATTGCACAGTTACAGATAATAAATCGACACTGTAATGCAGATAATAAATCTATAATACAGATAACAAATTTGCAATGCAGATAATAAATCTGCAATACAGATGATAAACCTGCAACAACACAATTATTTTGGCAATTGTACAGTTACATGTAATAAATTTGCAAGGCATATAATAAATCTGCAATACAGATGATAAATCTGCAATACAGATGATAAATCTGCAATACAGATGATAAATCTGCAACAACACAATTATTCTGGCAATTGCACATATACGATAATAAATTTGCACTGTAATGCAGATAATAAATCTGCAATATAAATAACAAATCTGCAATACAGATAATAAATCTGCAATACAGATAACAAATCTGCAACACAAATAATAAATCTGCAATGCAAGGCACTAAAAATTTATCTGCAATATAGATAATAAATTTTCAATACAGATAACAAATCTACAATGCAAATAATAAATTTACAATAGTTAAGTCAATTGCGCACTTTATCCAATGTTTTCACTGTTGTGTATCAACTTTTCATCATTTACGTAAAACTTGACATCTGTTTTGATTAGACTTTTATCTTCCAACCGTACACATTACTACACCCTTACCTTCCTATTCATAAATGTATTTCTAACCATTTTTAAGGGTTGATATCCTAATCGTAAGTCTTAAAAAACTTTTAAGTATCTCTCAAATTTTAAGGTGTCATGGATAAAGAAAAAGTTGTGGCGATGGAGGACGTTCAAGATCTTGATGCAAAGGAAATCATGGCACTACACAAGCATTAAAAATCGGTGATTGTCATGCTCAACAAAAAATGAAAGCAAAGGAGGAGGCCATGGAATGGAAGTTGAAATACGAGCGAAAGAACGTGAAGCTGTGTCTGTTACAGAAGCAAATCTCGGCCGAGAACTTTGACATCCAGTCAGAGTGGGCGAGGCTAGAGGCTAGAGAGGAAGGGCTCAAGAAAAAATGATAGGAGATCATAATACCTCACGTTGGAGGATTGGAGAAGATGTGTGGCAGTTTCAGAGCTTTTGGAGGACCGTATGGAGATGAAGAAGGTTATTAACGTGTTGTTGTTAGTTAATTTTTTTGAATGAGGTTTCTCAAAGTTTAAATTTAAACTGTTCTTAATCATGTTTATTATAATTAAATCACATGCTCGGCTATTTAAGTGGTTTGTTTATATGTTTGAAACAAATCTGCAAACATAAAAGAAAAACTGCAACATCAAAGAAAATTGCAACACAAAATAACAATTGGAACATAAAAGAAAAAAATGCAACACAAAAGATAATCTGCTACCAAAAATAAATATGCGAAACAAAATAAATCTGCAACACATGATAAAAATCTACAAAAAACATAAATCTGCAACGTAAAATAAATTTGCATCACAATACAAAGTATGCAACTTGATATTTAACATTTTTAAATTACATTAACATTTTCTATAAAATATTTACATTAACACTGAAAAAAGTGCATTACTTGTCCATAGGTCAAACAGAATTATCCATTAGTTGCGGATTTTAAAACTCAGCCCGTCGTGGTATTGGATTTGTTGAAGAAAATTTTGACCCCGAGGTATTTCAGCAAATAACTCAGCACCAAATCTTTTCCAGATGGCCTGAATATTCGCGTCGCATAGACCATCAAACGTCCATCCCAGGGCAAGACACTCAATGTACTTGATAGCGAAAACACCACAATCTCCTGGTTTTTCCTTCACCGGTGTATCTTTTTGAATTCTACAAACCTCAAACTGAGCTGCTGAATCATGCGTACTTTCAGGGGCCAAGTTCTTAAGAAAAGTCGAGATCATTTTCCGTATAGGGTTTAGGCACTCTTTAATTTGAGCATTAGTTGAAAGGCTTGGGATAGAGTCATATACAAATATCTTTCTCTTCGGGAAGTTGGAATCAATGGATATCCAATGATTATGATTAATATTAACACAACCATATAGGTTGTCAATGTCTGTCTGCCAAATCTTATGAGTTTTTGAATTAGAAGGACTATTACCATTGTATTGGGGAAAGTGCTCGTCCCTAAATATGAAAATTTTTGGATCTTTGGAGAAATCACTGTAGTCGTTTAACCAAACATTCATGGTCCATGGATCCTAGAACCCAAATCTGTCTCTGAAAGGCGAGTTTGGCCGAATGGATCTCAACCTAAACATAGTCAACACTTCTTCTAGGTGCGTCAAGCAGAGAAGTAAACGTAAGTGTACAAATATGCAGACTTCAAAATGGTCCAATCCTACACATAAACCTACAATATAAAATGGTAGATACAAAAATTGCAAATACTCACAGAATCTCTTAGCCATCAATAGTCATTAGTAGGCCAAATGGATCTAGGTACAATCATTTCATTAAAGAACCGAACTTGAGAATTTGAGCTTCCTACCGGTTTTCGCCTGTAATCAGGATATAAAGATGCCAAAACAAATCTACATTACAAAACAAAAAAAACTGCATCACAAAACAAAACTGCAACACATAACGAGCCATGGCAAGACAAAACATAACAAAATTGCAACAACACAAAACAAAAATGCAACACAAAACAAAATTGCAATACAAAACAAATATGCAAAACAAAAAAAAATTTGCAAAACAAAACAAATCTACAAAACAAAAGAAAACAAAACAAGCCATTATGGTGAAGGTTGTGTGATACGTATCATCAACTGCAATCCACTCCATCAACGCCAGCAGCTTCGCGGATGGCACCATATCCATTGGATCATAGTCATTTGCTGAAGATACAACACATGGTATGATGCATTTGATGGTAGAGTTGCCAACGTACGGTGATCCTGAGTAGCTGCCAATGAAGGGACTCTCTTTCCCAGTAATGTACGCGGTTCCTCAGCATTGAAAGCCTTCGCCAAAATATCCAGTTTTTTCCCAATAGCATCCATTCTCCTATCCTCAGAATCGTCATTTGAACTAGGTGGTGCCTTTTTTAAGACATCCTTTTCAACCCTCTTCGAAACATCTACAACAAAATCAGAGTCATGTGTGTTGCCTTTTACAACTTTCTTTGGATTATTAGGCTTCTTCTTTTGCCGCTCATACACCTTTTCCTCCGTAACCTTCCTTTCATCCTATTTGTTGTTCATCATTTCCACATCAGGTGTTACCTCCATAGGCACTGCATCTACCTTTTTTGAAGCATTGGATCCTTGGCCAGTTGTCTTTCTCTTTGTTTCCAAATTCTGAGAAGGAAAATTATCCTCACATTTCTCTGGATAGCACAACCAAGACTGCTAAGAAAATGTAATCTCCTGCTATGAACAATAAACGTATGAGATTTATTTTGAAAAGGCATATCACACTCACCGGCGTCTCAGCATCCAAATCCAAATATACTGGTTGAGTAGACCTTCCTTTTCCCTGCTTCAACATCCGCGCATCACTTTGTAGTGCGTCAATCTTACCTTCCAAAATGGTGATCCGATTGTTCATAGTTGCTTCAATCTTTCCACTAATGTGGCCAGGGACTGCACCAACTCCATCACTGCCTCGTCACCACTAACCTTCGAAGGACCTTGTTCAAATTGTTCTCTAACCTTCGCTGCTTTTTTTTAGTCTCCTTAAATTTCCTCTTTTTTCTTCCCTCTTCAACCAAGGCATCCTTCATGAGATCTTCAATCAACTTATCAAGCCTAGGATCATCTTGAAGATGATTGTCAGGCCAAATATGGTACATTTTCTCCATGGAGACTGGGATCATATGTCTGACACGAACCTACCAAATACCAAATGAATAATGCATGGTAATCATGCATCATACTAAACAAAACAAGATATCTACGAAAATAATACTGCAATACAAAAATAAAACTGCAATATAAAATAAAACCGCAATATAAAATAAAACTGCAACATAAAATAAAACTGCAATGTAATATAAAACTAATATATAAACAAATTCTTCAATGGAAACACCTCTTTGTGATTCTGTATTTCATCATCAATGAAGTCAGCAAACTTAAATCGTTTACGAGAACCCTGCCAATGGAGAAGAGATGGTCCTTCATTGACATCTCTTCGATTCCCCACCAAAACCCCTAAACCGGGAACTGAATCAAACACCCATATGTAAAATGCATGAATCAAACCGTGAACGGTTTGAGATAAGTTCTCGAAGTCGGTAGTCTTTATGGAATCTACCAAATAGGTGAAAGGTTCTCTACCCCATGGATACTTGTCAAAATTATCTTCATCAAGGACTCTCTTCGCAAGCGTAAATGGAATCCTTGAACCTGCATGAATGCTACAAATGAAAACATGTATGCAGCATAACCTACACATCATCATCATTTCCCGAAGATCTCATTTCCCAGGTTTTACACGTGATATGATCGTATCTAACTTGTCAAGTGTTGGAGCTTCCCCATATGCTTTTCCCATTTTTCTCAAAAAGTATGATGATCAATATCACATACGTCTGATGGGTCACATGGCTCACAATTAAGGCATGTTATCTCCGCAAACTCGTTGAGAGAAAACCTTAGTGGCCTGCTGTTAATTTTAGACCATATCTCATGTGTATTGTTGACAGATAATTGATGGCACAAAAAATATCGGATTGTGGAAGATGAGAATACATAGTTCTTGTCAGTCAATTTCAAGAAAACACCAAATGATGTTTCATTCAGCGCTTCCCAAGCATCATCCCCTATTTTGATTTTGTTGTCACAAAGCTTTTTGCAATACGAGAAGTGGTTGATGCTTCTATCGCCGACCTCGTCAATATTATGATACAACTGAGGTGGATATCCAGCCATACCTATGTAAAAATATGAATACACCATAAATAAATACGGTAATCACCAACAAAAATGTGAAACTGAACAAATATGCAATTCAAAATATTCAATTCAACATAAATCTGCAATGAAGAATTGAATCAAATGAATTAATCTGCAATTGAAACAAAAATCTGCAATTGACAAATGAATAAATCTGCAATGGACAAATGAATAAATATGCAATGTACAAATTAAAATCTGCATTTCATAAATCTGCAATTGAGAATAAAAGAATAAAATAAAAATTAAAAAAACCGCGAAGAACAACTACCACAGTACTCACCTTTCATGTCACGGGGAAGACGAAAAAACATCAAAGACAAACACAATAGAAGGGACGGCGAAGTATCGAAAACGCTAGAACGGACGACGACGGAGAATGTACGGCGAAGACGAACACGTAAGGTGGAGACGAACACAGAGACAGAGAAGAAAATGAAGACGGCGAAGACGAACACGGAATCGATGGAATGGCGAACACGAAGACGGCAACGAAACTGAAGACCGCGAAGATGGCGACGGTTGAAGTTTCAAAAATCGGCAACGAGGAAGAAGAAAATTAACGATTAGTTTTTCACTTTAGGTTGAAATAATATATTCTAGGGAATTTAAGTTGTAAAAAAATTCAAAATGGCAAAATTGTAGTTTTTGCAAAAATTCAAGTATTTTAGATTTTTTAGCCAAAATGTTGGTTACTCTAGTCATGCCTCCAAACAAGGGTTATGTAAGCAATTTCGAAAAAATATTAGGTCATTATGACTAATTTCTTCTAAAAATAAATAGCATAACAGAATATGTAACAAAAAAACTAAAGAAAAAAAAATATTAAATTTTTATGTAACTAAGTTCTGGAAAAGAAAAAAAGATTGAGCAACAAGATAACCTAAAAATTGTTCTTTTTGTCAACAATTAATATATTAAAATAGAACTACACATATATTAAAGAGAACCAAACAGAAAACACAATGACACTAAAAAGAACTCGTAGACAACAATGCAAACACAATAACAATAAAGAGAACTAAAATGAATCAGCACAAAAGTAGTTGTAAATTTGAAATAAACTTGCAAAAATCCATATAAGAAGTTGACCCACACAAAAGTGAGTTTCCTAAGTTAACAAGAGATCAATTTTAGTGTGTTAGTCTATGAAAATCAATAACAAACATCTGTAACATCAATTCCAGAACCAAAATATGTGAACTAAACATGGAGCCCAAAATATAACATAATAATAATTTATGAGAATACATTGATGTATTCTTGGTTGAGAAAGTTTGAGAAGCAGCAACGGAGGAAGTCTGGTTGACAGTATTAGGAGATTCATCTTCAGTTTTCATTTGTGTAATAACTTCCTCTACTTCAAGTACGATCGAGCATCAATAAAAGTACCATCTTTATGGGTATGTGTCTTCTGAACAAGATCTGTGTAAGCATCTAAAAAAAATTGAAAAAACATAAGCATAATATGAATGATTTAATAGTAAGACAAAATAACAAATCTCCATTACCATAATACACTCAATATTTTCGAAATTCCGAAGACCAGACTTACTCTTATCATGTGTTGCCCACCCTTCCAGGAGATTTACTCTTATCAAGTGATTCATGTGTTGCTTAGCTCGATGTATTCCTCTCCCATTGTTTGGGTGGTATCTATCTTAACCATAAAACCGACAATGCATCGATTCTTTATCTTGTTTCCAAAAGAGCAGGCAATTATCCTCGCGAACATCAATCTTGACAATAGGTAGTTCGAGCGTCTAGAGATTTATTTGGCTTGAGAAAAACATCATTGAACATCTATGATATCTCATCCACACATGCCTCTACCACACTATAATCAGTTTTTGCTTTCATCCTACTTGAATCCATGTATAATTGGGAAAATTTTTCACCACATCAGTCATAAAGGGGTTGATTTGCACATTCAAAAGCTTGAAAAACTTTATCATGGTATTACTCTTCATTTTTTCCACCATATTCTCCAATACTTGGGGATGCACCATGTTTTCTTCCACATGATAATGTTCATACAAAGAATTCTCGCAAGTATTGAGCGGAACTTGGAAATTTGTTTCTTGTTCACCCTACGTTGCTTTTTCACTTATAAAACGACTCATCCTCGAGGATTCACTAACATCATAACAACTTTCTCCATGGCTCGACCAAACATAGTAATTTCCTTTAAATCCTACTCGAAAAAGATGGCTAGATACAATTCTTACATCGCGTTATTTTTGGTTCTTACATCGTGCACATATATAGGCACAATAAATTATTTCTCGTTTTGTATGATTCATGATTACAAGCAAATGCAAGAAATACGTTAATCTCTTCTATAATCTTTTCTGATACACAATTTTATATTGGATCAATGTGTTGATCAATCCACTATCTTGATTGTAAAAATGAGACGTTTAAGTTAATAACAGATAGAAGAAATGAGAAAATGTGATATGACTATAAAAGAAACATTAGGAGAAAGGAAGAAAACTTACACTTGTGTAGTTTTGTGAAGAAGCGTTATGGGTTATATAAAAAAAAGAAAGGCATGAATTGCTACACAATAAGAATGTGTCTAACAAAATCACGTATTAGCCACATTTACAGTGCGTGGCTATTTTATAGTCACGAGTTTGGCACAAAATAATGAAAGTGACTAAAAGTCGAATATATTCTCTGCTTCATTCGCATAAGTCTGATTGATTCTTTGCTCCAGTCGCATAACTATAATTTATGGGACTAATTTTTTGGTGGGTAGTCATATAAAACCCACGAAACTAATAGCTACAAGATATATTGTGGATATTTCGTGGCTATATTTGCCACGAATTTATTGATATATTGTGACTATGTTTATCCAAGAAATGTTAAGAGGATGATGACGTAACTAATTCGTGGCAAATTTGTTCACATTTAACTTGGTGACTGATCTGTGACCTTTTTAGCCACGAAAAAGTTACGTTGTAGTAATTTTTTTCTTGCTTTAGTTACTTTTCGTGGCTATTTTACCTTTTTGTGAATATTTTATAAATAGCCACAAAATGGACGTGATTGTTCTATGGCTATTACCAAATTTTTACTAGCTAGTGTATTGTAAATGCTAGGAGTGATGATTGTGAGGTTTTTTCGAAAAGAATGTTGAAAACCTTGTAATTAAATATGATTTGGAGAAAGATACGTTCGTAGATGTTGAAATGTGTGAGAATTTATAAGAGGATTTTGAAGATATAGTTCAAGAAAATGTAGATGAGAATGGTGAAGATGTTGATGCCAATAATGGTGATGATATTTGGAAAATGATGGTATATCATGTCCGTTTTCGGATGATGATAAGGAAGTAAATGATAAATCATTCACACATGGAAGAGGTTATAATGAGATTATAGCTTTGAAATCATTTAGTAGTATTGATGATTTCAAGTACTCACTTCTGAGGTATTCTCTCAAGACATAGTATGATATTAAGTTGTATAAATCTTCAACTGACGTGCTTGGAGAAAAGTGCACTAGTGAAAAGTGTTCATGGAGAGGTTATTGCTCGTTTTAAAAAGGTAAGAACAAGTTGATGGTCAAAGTTTACATAGAAAATCATATTTATGTTTGATATGGCTTTACAAAGTTGTTGAAAGGTGCAACTATAGCGCAACTACACAAGGAAAGGCTTAGAGTCAATCTAAAATTAAATCACATTAGATGGTAGATGAAATCAAAAGAAATAAAACTTAGTGCAGAAAAGCGAAAAGGTCACTAGCATACAAATGAAAGACTAGTCATGAAGCTCAATTTGTTAGGATATGAGATTACATAAATGAGATACTTACTTCTAATCATGTTCTAGCATTGGAAACCGAGACAATTCATGAAACAGTGTTGGGAAATAAACAAAGATTTTTTTGTTTGTACATTTGTTTTGAAGCTCTGAAAAAAGCATGGAAGCATACATGTAAACGCATCACATGAATAAATGTTACTTTTTTGAAATGGGATGTTAAAGGCCATTTGTTAGTTGTAACTAGTAAAGATGATAACAATATGATATTTCTTATTGCTTGGTCAGTGGTGGAAGTGGAGAATGAAATTAACTGGGTGTGGTTTGCTCTACTCATGAAAAACAATTCAGTACTTAGAGATGGAACATTTAGATAAGTACAAAGTATGAATTCTTATAATTTTGTGAATGGTATTTTATTCTTTCATGTTCTAGTTAGAAAATTTAATATTACTTATGTATAATTATTTCCAATTAACTAGGTTCACAAAAATATTTTTGTTGCCAAAATGTCACTCTCTCACGTTTCTCAATTTCTCAAACAGATTTTATCGAGCTTGTCTTCTTTAACAAGGTTTATTGAATGCTATTCAGTATTAGCTATCATAAGATGAATAACAGTTGTGTGCTAGACATATTCCTATAAACGGGAATAAGACAAACAAAGATATCGAACTTGAGAGGCTATTTTTAAAAATAGCAAGAAGTTACACAATGGGAGACTTTGCACCTTAAAAGCGTTGAAGAAATACAACCACGATGCATATGATTTTTTACAACGCATGCACCCAACCACGTGATTTCGGACATTCTTTAAGTTTAATTCATTTTGCAATGATAATTTAAATAATCTATAAGAGTCTTGTGAGAGAGTCAAAGGACGAAACCATTGCTTGATGTGTTAGAAAAAATTAGAAGGAAATGCATGGAGAGAAATGCAAGAAAGAGTATTATATCTTTTCGATGGAAGAAGAACTTTTCACCACGAGTGGATGCCGAGATTAAACTAAACAGGCATAAAGCGAAGGATTGTAGAAGATACATGATCACACACAAAATTTGCATGAGATTGATATTCACGGGAATACTTACCGTGTTTATATAGAATATATGACTTGTGGTTGTAGTTATGGGTAGTTGAATGATATAAGTTGCATGCATATTATGTGTGTAATCACAAATACAAAATTAGTTGTTGATGACTATGTATCGAATTATTACACCACCGTAAAATGAGATCAATTGTACGCTCGATGGATTATTCTCGTCCAACACATGAACTTATGGCCATGGTTGGTTTGGTTATCCATTTTACCTCTACCGACTAAATTTAACCATAAATGACCTAATTGATTATCCTAGCCGCAAAATTCCTCATAAATCAACTTATAATAAAAACAAGTCATCATGTGATGAGCATGTTGGAACATCTTCAGAATGCAAAAAGAAGAACATAATAAAACAATATGTCCAAATCCAAATGCACCTCGGTCAGTCCTGAAATTTTGAGGGCTTGGAACGAAATTAAAAAAAATTAAGGACAATTTTTCATCTATTTGTTTTTGGGCCACTAATTTTTTTTTTATAAAAATTATATATATATATATATATATATATATATATATTATAAAATTTTAGAGACCTATAATATATAGAAGCAAACTTATAAAATATAAGGACTATAGGCCAATGTTTCATTTGGCTATGTTCAGGGCCGATCTTGCCTCAACCAAAACCACCTTGAGGTCATCCGCATCTATTCTTTCCTTTTTGTTTGATTTATGTATTAATATAGTGTTTGATTTGGTGATAACTTATACTTCAGTGTTTGCATTTTATGTTTGGATAAAGAGAATCATCATCTCAAGGAGGAACACAAAAAACCTGTGAAGGAACATCACAAAGAAAATTTGGATTTTCATCATAATTATTTTATTTAATTTTGTTTAGATATAGTATTTTTATACTCCGTTGGATTTGCTTTTGTTTAAACGTGAAAACATAATGCCTCTGTTTTTTTTTTTTAATCTTTAATGTTTTTGTTTTATTTTGAAGTTCAGCTTCTCATTAAGCTAATTAACTCTTGCATCAAGACTTTGTTGTTTAATGATTAGATTTGGTTTCTAAAGAATGAGTACGTAAATTGTCTTAAACAAAAGAGTTTTATAAAGAACTTCTTTCTTCATTAATGTTTAGAAATTAACTCAAAACTAAACATAGAACTCTCTTGTATTTCTTATGACGTTACCATATCTTGGCATCTCAATTTATAGAGTTAACTCAACTTAGTTATTTCTTATTCCTATACATAATAGAAAACTTCCTTTTTTTATTCTTAACAGAAATATAAATCTTCATTTGAGCATATCTTATTTTTAACCATCTTGTTAATGATATCTTGGGCTCAAAGCTATTAAAGCGTACTCAATATTCACCCCCTTAAGCTGTAAGTCATTTCTTGAGAAGTCTTGAACTCCAATAAAACTTTTCATAATTTTAAACTTGATTCTTTCTAGGGCCTTTGTTAGTATGTCCACACATTGTTCTTCTCATGGTACATGCTCTACGTCGATTTGATCATCTTTGATGCATTCTCGGATAAAATGGTAGCACTTGTGGATATGCTTTCTTCGACCATGGAACACCGGATTTCTTGTGAGTGCAATAGCTGACTTGTTATCAATGCGAATGGTTGTCTTCTTACTTTCTTGTCCTGTAAGTTCACCTAGTAAGTCTTGAAATCATATCGCTTGTTTTGCAGCTTCCATAGCAGCCATGAACTCAGCTTCACATGAGGATAAGGCACCTGTTTGTTGCTCTGAGAACACCATGTGATAGGTGATTATCCAAATAAAAATGTGTATATTGTGGTGATCTTTCCATCGTCGATATCTGCTTTGTGACTACTATCATTGTATCCTACAAGTTTCTTTGTACCACCTCTTTTAAATTTTAAACCAAAAGTAGTTGTACCTTGTAGATATCTTAGTATCTGTTTCAATGATGTGTTGTGTGACTCTCTTGGATCTTGCATATACCTACTTGTTACTCCAACTGAGAAAGCGAGATACGGTCTTGTGTGCAAAAGATAACGTAAGCAACCGATTTTTTCTACGGTACGTTGTAGCATCGACTTCAGGTTCTTCTTTATTTTCTTTAGATAATTATAGCCCAAACTCCATTGGAATATGAGTGGGATTACACGTGTCTAGAACTGCTTCTAACAAAATTCTTTTTGCATAGGCTTCTTGTTTCATCTTGATCCCATCTTTGCTTTGAGTAACTTCTATGCCAAGGTAGTAGGTAAGTTTGCCAAGATCAGACATCTCAAACATAGATGACATTCCCTTTTTGAAAGCTTGTATGAGTTCTAGTGAATTTCTCGTTACAAAGAGATCGTCAACGTATACGAAAATGATAAGAAGTTTAGTGCCTTCTTATTTACGATACACAACACTTTCTTTTGAACATTTTCTGAACTTCATACTTTTCAATATTTGATCAAGTTTTGTGTTACAAGCTCGAGCTTAAGCCGTATAAATCTTTTGAGAGTTTGAAAACCTTGTATTCTTCTCCCTTATTTTTAAATCATTCGGGTTGAGACACAAACACTGCTTCGTTTAACTCACCGTGTAAGAAAGCGGTTTTTACATCGAGATGATGAATCTCCCATTCATGAGAAACCGCATGAGCTACGAGTAATCTTATGGTTTCAATTCGAGCTACCAGTGCAAACACTTTGCAAATTCAGTGCCCTCTCTTTGTACTTAATTTTTTGCAACCAATCTCGCTTTGTAGTTGTTAATTGAATTATCTGCATTCCTCTTAATCTTGAAAATCCACTTAAGACCAATTATCTTAACTCCTTTTGGTTTCTCAATTAACGTCCATGTCTTGTTTTTATTGATTGAGTCAATCTCTTCTAAACACGCATTTTTCCACTTAGTATAATATTTGGCTTCTTGATAATTAATAGGTTCATCATTGCTCGATAGAAGAAATCTCTCGCATTCTATATCAGCCAAAAGAATGTAATCATCCAAGTAAGTAGGATGTTTTACTTGTCTGCTTGAACTTCGTAATGGAAGTTGACTGGTTCTTGGTTGATTATTGTGACTTTGATCTGCATGATCATCCTATATTTCTACATGAGTTATGTAATCATCATGTGATTCGTCATTATCTCCTTGACTCGTGTCATGATTGGTTTCGTTTTGATTTTGACCATTAACGTATGGTCCTTGGTTATTGTCTATTACTTCTCCCCCCCCCCATACCATACGAAACATTCCTGGTTCTTCATTAGATTTTGTATTTTCTCCCTTCCAATTCCAACAAGCATCTTCGTTGAAAATTACATCTCGACTTACAACGACTCTTCTTGTTGTCGGATTATAGAGCCTATACACCTTTGAACCTGGCTCTATCCCAAGGTGTACCAACGTTTGTGAGCGATCATCAAGTTTCTTTAGATTCATGTTCTTGGCTTTGGTGTGAGCAAGACATCCAAATACCTTGAGATGATGGATGTTTGGTTTCATGTTTCGTAAGCATTCATAAGGAGTCTTATTTTCTAGAGCTCTTGTTGCAACTCTATTGATCACATACGTTGAATGTCTTATGGCCTCTCCCCATAGTTAATTTGGTACTTTCATGGCTTTGAGAATACTTCTTGTCATTTCGAGTAATGTACGGTTTCTCCTTTCTACCACTCTGTTTTGTTGCGGGGTGTACGGAGTTGTGAGGTGTCTCTTGATCCCGTTCTTGTCACAAAAATCTTGGAACTCCTTTAAAGTAAATTCTCCACCTCTGTCCGTACGTAATGTTACAATCATCTTTCCTAACTCCTTCTTCATAAGAGCTTTAAATATCTTGACTTTTGCAAAAGCATCACTCTTCTCTTATAACAAGATTGTCCACATATATCTTGTGTGATCATCAATGATCATAAAAATGTATCTGTTGTGAGTTGGGGTAGCTGGTGATATCGGTCCACACAAATGGGCGTCTAATAACTCCAAGGCTTGTGAGGATCGATATTGTGTTTCACTTGGAAATACTTGTCGAGTTTGTTTTCCCCTGAGACATGACTCACATATTTGATTCTCAACCTTGATCTCAAGCAAGCCATGAACCATCTCAAGAGCTGACATCATTTTGATCGTTTTTTGAGAGCAAGATTTCTCTCACACCAAATTTGATTAATAATAGATAAATAAGAATGAAATCTTTATTATAATTTCTTAAGTGGTTACAAGTTTTATCAAGTAATAGCAAATTTTTACAGAAGATTTCTGATCCCCTTTCCGGACCTTCGCATAGACTACTTATAGGGCTCTCTATGTAGATTTCCTTCATATCCCATGCACTCAATGTGTGTCTTTAATGCTCCGGATTCACCGTTACGTTTTTTGAACTTCTCATCCTCCTCAGTCCAGTCCGCTCCCTCTACCCCTTTGGAGACTCCGCACACTAGGCTTCCTAATGAGTTGAGTCGGCCTAGTGAAGCTCCACTCGGGACGGGTTTCGTCGGCCCATTATTCACTTCCCCTTGTTCGCGGGCCTCAAGTGGCTTGTCGCACACTGAGCTCTCACTGCTCACCGTGCTATCCGCACACTGAGCTTCCACTGCGCATCGTGCTCTCCGTGCACCGTGCTCTCCGCGCGCTGAGCTTTCTCTGCTCATTGTGCTCTCTGCGCACTGAGCTTCCTCTGCTGACAGTGCCCTCCGCGCGCTGAGCTTTCTCTCCTCACTGCGCTCTCCGAGTGCAGCTGGGCTTAAGGTGGGCTGCTCTAGCCCATTCTCTTCTTCTCACCATGAATCGACCCGAGCCTACTAATGGACCCGAGTTAATTAGTGCGCCCACATTTTTCCCCCCATTCCACCAATGGAAATTTTCCTTTGGTGGAATCGTTAACTTCCCGCCGTCATGAGTTTTAATGATCATCGGGCGAGGATCGGGACGGATTTGGCGGTAAAGAGAAGACTGGAGCTCATGATTCTTGAATATGGATCCCTTAATTTACTCATCCGCCCTACTATATGAAGTAGTAAGACCGCCTGATTCCTCACTTTCGCTCTATCGCTCTTCTCGATTCTTGTGTAGAAACTCCAACTTCAGTTTACCAAGGAGACTTTATAGCTCTTCTACAGAAGGCTATCATAAGGTATTTCCCCTTTTTCCTCTCTAGGGTTACTTCTTTTTTTCTCTGTGTGTTCTCGAGTTCTAATAATTTTAGTCGAATATTAGTTAGATTGATCCATTTCGTGGTCGACTACTTACATAAAACTTTTTTTCGCTGTTAATTCCACAATTTTTTGGATTAATCCTTAGTTTGAAGACAATGCTCCACTTTGAATTTGGTAAGAAAATATCTTATATATTTTTCTCACTACCTTTTTTTCACTTTTACTTTTTTATTCTTTCTCCTTACTTTTCATCCATCACTTTTCTTCTTTCTCTTCTTCACCTCTCTTTCTTGAAATTTTTTTATGCATTCGTGTCAACCCGGGAGCTTTACGGCTCGGTTCCATGCTCGTCCAGCCCGACCGCGACACGCCCCAAGCACCGCACCACCGCCCGGGGAGAGTGTACCACCCGAAATTCACTAAGTAAAAGAGCATTGGCCAAGAGGCCGAGCCAAAGTATGAATGCTTCGGGCAAAGAGGTTAAAATCCTAAACTTAAGCTTTATAATTAATAATAATTAGACCAGTGACTACTCAGACATATTAATGTATCTCGGTGGCAATCCAAAAATTGTCACTAATGCTATGTAGGGGGGTGGTGATAGTTGAGGGTTGGACCGGTTGGGATAGGATGCGAGTATGGCTTAGTAAACCCCCTCAGATCATGCTTGGGAAACATGATCGTGATGTTTAACAAGCATCATGTCCGTTTGGGAAGATCGAAGATCATAGCATGATTTGATTATGATCAAGTGCCTGGGAATCCGAATGTTCAAGTGAATCAGTCAAGAATTGAGTGGTTCGACTTAAAGATGCATTAAGATGCATTATGATGCTAAGAAAATCAGTTAAGACATAGTTTGGCCGAGAAAAGTTGTAAACTGGTTGAGGATTAGCCAAGATGCTCGGACAGGGACTAAACCATGCACATGTTTACCTGATGTTGTGCATAGTTGGGTTATCGGGTGGAAAAGAAGCTGATTCGCATGAAAAATTAGAGTGCGTCCGAGCAGTGTGCTAGTCAGTCTGATCGGAACAGCTTGCCAGCGTGCAGTGTGCCAGTCAGTCTGATCGGAAGCAGTTTGCCAGCGTGCATTGTGCTAGTCAACTGATCCGAGCAGGTTTCCAGCGAGCTGCCAGTCAGTCAGTTGGTCCGAGCAGGTTACCAGCGAGCTGCTAATCAGTCAGTTGGTCCGAGCAGGTTGCCAGCGAGCAGTCTGGCTGGGTGGTTACCAGCATGTACTCTGTCTGCCTAGTTCGAGCAGTGTGCCTGTTCAGAACGCGGAAGCAGAACGTGGCCTGTTTTGACTGGGCCGTTTTCAATCAGCTCGAGCCTTTTTCTTCACCTTTGGGTTTCTTTCTCTTCTCATTGCGAAAATATATATCTTGAGAGAGAAAAACTCCATAGAAGGCGAACTTAAGGTTTGAAGAAGAAAGTCGTGAAAAGTGAAGGATCAGTCCATGAAAAGTGAAGGATCGGTCCGTGAGAAGTTATATGTTGAGCTTGATCAACCTTTGAACCGAAGAAATCATCAGTTCGGGACGATTTCAAAGGTGAGTGCGATTTTATCCGAACCTTAGAGTTTTTGTGTGATAGTCTAATGGCCGTGAGTGCATACTTATGTGTTCTGATGACCTTTGTGGTCAAGATACATGATCTATAGAGTCTTTGTGGCTGGGTACGGATTATGTAAAGGCTATGTTATTGTTTTGTGACCTTAGTGGTCGTGATACATGATCCGTAGAACCGTTGTGGTTAGGTACGGATTGTGTGAAGGCTATGATGCCGAGTTAGGCCATGTGTGCTGTTTATACATGATCTGAAGGTCTGTGTGACCGGATACATGTTTTGGGTTGGTTGTAGAACCGTAAAATGGCCATGTGAGCTGTATCCATACTGTTATCGGCTTTGTGCTGATAAGTAGGCTTAAAAACCGTATTGTGGGTTAGACTAGTGACTGATCTAGGTGAACTAGATATTCAGGATAGTCTAATCACTCTGTGGACTAGACTAGTGACTGATCCGGGTAATCTGGATGGTCAAGGCAGTTTAGTTCAGTATGTGGGTTAAACTAGTGATCGATTTGGGTGAATCCAAGTGGTCGGTATATTTTAACCATTCCATTTTTTGGTATGTGGATGTTCCTAGGGAACCATATCTGATTATTGTGTTAAGTGGGACGGATTAAACCGTTCTCACTAAGAAAAGTGTATTGCTTATGCCTCATTTGTGGTCGCGGGTAATGTAAGGAATGAGCAGCACGCGCAACAAGGGCAACTTTGAGGAAGGGATGGTTGGATAAATGTATAGTTTTTGGGTAGATGGAAACGTGGTAGTTCAATATAATTTTTTAGCTTTTGTAGCTAGCTAGTATGTGAACCTAACTTGTTTAATATATCTTATAAAAATGCATGTTTAAATTTAGAACTCTGAAAGAAATGAAACATTTCATGAAAATGACTAAGTATAGTCTTAAACCTCTAAAACATGTGACTGTTGGGATTCTGGACAATTGAATGTCCGGATTTTCCAACTGGTAAGCCACTTGGCTTATCGGGCCAGTGTAGTCGGGGTGTTGCAAAGTTGGTATCAGAGCTCATTACGATTCTATGATAAGTTCTAGAATAAGATGGGTTAGTGGGAAAATTTATCCTTCATGTGCCTTTGTCACGGTAAGACTACTCAGTGCCATTATGTGTGTTCGAAAAGTTAGTCTTGAGACTAACTTCCCATTGAAACTGTTTGCAGATGGCACAGAACAATAACAATGGGAATTCTGGTAACGATGGCAATGGGAACTTAGGAAATGTTTCCGAAAACGCGAATGCGGGTGGTAATGCGCCTGTTGGTGGTGTGGTGGGTGGTGCGCAAGTGGGACTTGAGACGGTCCTGACTTTGTTAGCACAAGTGTTGGAGAGACTTCGTGGAGTTGGAGCTGCTCCAGTTGGTCAACCGCAAGTGGTGGAAAATCCATTTGATGCTGAAGTAGAAGCTGATGTGGTTGAGGAAGATCCTTCTTACCTCAAGATAATGGACCACATGCAACGTCTAGGCACCAAGTTCTTCTCGGGAGGAACATATTTGATTTAAGAGGATATGTGGGTGTCAAGATTGGAAAGAAACTTTAAAAGTATCCGTTTTCCAGAAGGATACAAGAAATACCTTGCTGTGCACTACTTAGATGGTGATGCACATGTATGGTGGTTGGGTGCCTTAGCTAGAAGGCATATCAATTCATGGGAAAGCTTTTGTGAGAAGTTTAGGGAGAAGTACTTCCCACAAGAGGCTTTTGATCGACTTGAAGGTGAATTCTTGGAATTGCACCAAGGTACCAAAACGGTATGGGAGTATGAGGCAGAATTCAATTGTCTCGTGAGATATGCGGGACATGAATTAGATGATGAAAAATTTCAAGTCTGTATGTTTATGAGAGGCCTAAGGATTGAAATAAGGAACCAATGTTTGGTTCAGAACTTTTCATCAGTGGGGCAGTTAGTTGAGAAGGCTGCCATGTTAGAGTATGGAATGGGAGAAGAGGTGAGATTGATGAACAGACAGACACCTATAGTGCATGGACCCGTGGTGAACCATGCTGGAAACAAGATAAGAAATTTTGAAAAGGGAAGTGGTTCGGGCAATGTTGGTAGGCGCGGACCTTGTCCAAAGTGTGGGAAGATGCACTTGGGAGAGTGTAGAATTGCATCGGGTGCATGTCATCGTTGCGGAAGTAGAAACCATCAAGTCCGTAATTGTCCGGAAAGAGACCCAAGATCAATGGTTCAATAAAAGGGGTATTAATGCAAGAGTGTGTTACCATTGTGGTGAACCCGGACATATCAAGCCCTACTGTCCAAAGCTGGTTCAGCAGACCGGGAAACCGGCAAATGAAGGTCTACCGCCACCAGCAAAACGGCAAGCTATCATGCCGAGAGCTTATACCAAGTCGGGAGATGATGCGGAACCAAGCACATCCGCAAAATTGATCACTGGAGAGTTCTTGTTACTCATCTTTAAAAATCTCTAAGTAAAAATGTGCTTGAGAAATAAATAAAATTATATGGAACCTTAGCATTCCAGAATGAATGTGTAGGGACCATTAATATGGGTGGTGTGGCAACCAATTTCATGTTCGATTCGGGGGCTACACATTGTTTTGTGAGACCGGATCTAGTTGGTCCAGGAAGGTTCATGATAGAACCAGAAAGGAAATATGGCTTGGTTAAGGTTGCGGGATGCCAAGTCATGGAGACATTGGGTAAGAAACTGAACGTACTAGTGGTGATAGATCGGTTAGTTCTTCCTGCCGATTTGATAGTATGTCCTGTAAGGTCTTATGATGTAATCCTTGGAATGGATTGTCTTGGAAAACACAAAGCACATCTAGAATGTTACAGAGGCCGGGTGAAGTTTGAAACGGCTGAAGGAGTGTTGGAGTATCAAGGCATACGTCCAACAAGTGGAAGTATTGTGATCTTAATGATCCAAGCTGAGAAGTTGATCTAGAAGGGATGTGAAGCCTACTTAGAAACTATCCAGACGGTGGATGTTGGGCAGGATGCTGAGATGGGGGACATTCCGGTGGTTCAGGACTTTGAGGATGTATTCCAGCCACTAACTGGTTTACCTCAGGATATATCTGATCCGTTCATGATTGAACTGGAGCCGGGAACTGCGCCATTATCAAAGGCACCTTTTCGAATGGCACCGGCAGAAATGACTGAATTGAAGAAGCAGTTAAGTGAACTGATGGAGAAAGGCTTTGTGCGACCAAGTAGTTCACCTTTGGGTGCACCAGTCTTGTTTGTTAAAAAGAAAGATGTTAGCTTCAGACTTTGTATTGACTATCGAGGATTGAACAAGGTAACTATCAAGAACAAGTACCCTTTGCCGAGAATTGATGAGTTGTTGGATCAACTAAGAGGGGAAACTTGGTTCTCGAAGATAAACCTTGCATCAAGCTATCGTCAAATTCCTATCAAGGAAGATGACATTAAGAAGACTGCCTTTCGAACGAGGTACATAGGGTTAACAATGAGAGCACTGAAGAAAATCAAACTCCAGTTAATAAAGTGAAGGAAAAAAAGAGAAGAGGACCAACAAAGGTGCGTACAGTTGCTACATATCCTAATGAAAGGATCTCAGTGTCTTTCAATGAGTATGGTGAATATGTTGGACCTGGTTCTGTTACATTGTTATCTTTTCTTGGTCCTCTGGTGAGAGAACATGTTCCAGTTACATTAGCTGACTAGAGACAACTTGATCAAGCATCTAAGGATACCATGTGGGAGGAGATCTAGGTATGTTTGAGCAATTTAAACAATTTAATTATCTTGATCCAAGTGTTCATTTTAGCATATTTTGATGCAAGGGAGGTTTGACATGAAAGAAGAGTGGCAGAAAAAGGTTTTTATAAAGCAGCTGGGATGTTTGTGGAGGGCTGGGAAGTCAAGGCTGGTTGCACAAGTAAGAAATGCCAAAAGTCTTGCTGAGAGGATTGCTTTAAAACCCAGCAATATCCCATCTTCTCAAGTATGGAACTCATGGTCTAAGATCAAGACTTCTCACCCGTTTAAGGTTGTTAATGTTGATGTANTAATGTTGATGTAATGGTCATATTGTCTTATTTATATGTCTTTTAGCTTTAATTAAGTAATGTTATTGTAGGAAACAAGTAACGGGTACAAACATCTGAGAAAAAACAGATACCTCACACAACCAGTCGCAAAGGGATGCTTAGATTAGCTTATGAAATGGTAATTAAAATGAATATTTAATTGAATTCTATGTAAAAGATTATTCAACATTATAATCTTTTTTGTTATATAGAAAAAATAGTACCGATCCAACGAAGATTACTAGGAGTAAGATTTGGATTGCCGGACACACACATGTGGATGGTAGAGCTATGAGGCCTGAATTTGCTGAAACTGTTGTAAGTAGTTAAGAAACTTGTTTATACATGG